>VDFB02100285.1:0-12647 GCA_007258455.2 Sequoia sempervirens | reverse complement strand
TCCTTGCACATCTATGGGCCAATAAGGCACTTACTTCTTTGGGTTTCCTCCATGTGAGAGATCTTGGATATCTTTTTGTTCATCTTCTTTACGTCTGCAGATCTACAACACATTTGTTCAATTCTCTAGGAGTGAGTACCCATGGAGCCATCTCTCTTGGAATTTTCATTCCTCCCTCTCATTCTCTCTTCTCTTTTGTATATATCGAATCAAAGATCTACATCTCCTTCATCTTGAGTATATGCCCTTTCTCTCTTCACTTTAGAATTATCCTAAGTTTGTTATTTCTTAATTTGGGGATGACACATAATACTGAGACAACCTTTTACATCGAGGTGTCTTTCAAATTTTTGACCCAAATCCTTTAGCTTGTTGTGTGTGTGTGTGTTTTATGTTCTAACATTATTGTCTTATGCAGGCCTTTCTTGTCTAATATGTATGTTTTCCAAGTCTTCAACCTTGGGGCATGCTTATGTGGTTCAAAGAGTTTTCTGCTTCCTCTACAATATCCTTTTGGCATTATGATGTTATTTATGTTTATTATATTTCCTTTAGCATGCATATTAGTGTAGATTCATATGCCGCTAAAGTGGGGGAAAAAAGTAATGGCGTAAAATTGCACCCCTTGCAATTTCACATGCATTCTTGTATCCACTTTAGTTTCCACTCCCTTAGCACTTGTGTATGTTCTTTTTAGCCCCTGAATAAGCATTTTTCCCCTATGAGGATGCTCAACACCCCTTTTCAATAGCTACCCTTGCATGTCATATTTGCATTGAACTTTGTGCCTTTCCGGTTTGCATCATTTTGTAGTGTGATGCATCTAGACACTAGCATGCCACACAAAATGTTTGTGTACCCTACTAATGTCTTGTGACATTTCAATGTTCAAACGACCATTTTTGTGCATGTTTTCCACTCGTCACCTACTTCGGTCGATGGTAACAGCCCGAGATACCTTGAAATGACTTGGGAAGCTTCTTTTCCCTCCTTAAAAGTAATCTTTTCAATCCATTTTTCTCCTAAATTCTTCTAACTTCTCTTTAGCAATTCTCTAGCTTCATTCCAGCCTCTGCCTTCTTCTTCTCCCCTCTTACTCTTGCTTGCACTACTCTCTTGTTTGTTACAACAACCTTCGACAATACTCTGAAGCTCTCATTGCACCTCTTGCAACACTCTTGGTTCTTACAAATCTCTTGTCTCCCTCTTTGGCTTCCTTAAGCCTCATAGCTTCATCTCCTTCACTTCATGATTGTAAGTATCTTGGGATTCCATATCCCCTTCCTATTGCTTATGTACTTTGTGATTCAGGCTCTCCTCCTTGAGTAGGGTTTACTTTTATCACTCATACTTGGTGGTGTAGGTTCTACTTTTGAAGCGAGTTTTGATTTCACTACATGCTTTGTTCATTTCTCTCTCTATCTTTTGGCTATCCATGGAGGTGGGAACACCAAAATAAGGTTTTGATTGAGGCATATCCCTATACAACCCCAAAAATTTCTCTAGATCTTATTCATGTGTAGGTATTGAATACATTCACATGATGGATGCTTCATGACTTGTGTGGTTGTGATAATTTCCTTTCTTATCCTTATTTTTATCATTTCTACTTCGATTTATTTCAGTTCTATTATATCTAGTTGCTTCCTCATATTTCAAGATTTCTTAGCAATTAGAATATAAGTCTAATCACTTTGTTATTTTCTATGATGAACTTGCTTTCTGGTCAGTACGAGATGCCAACGTGCCTTTGAGATGCCAACATGTTGCACTGTCATCCATATTCTTCGTTATTGTCCTTTGGCTGAGAGCTTGTTAGTTTGTCCAGAAAATCTATGTGACCTACTCTTTCTGATTCTAGAACTCTCATTGTTGTTCCCTGAGGTAGTTTAAGGAAGTTCACCCTGTGAGGCTCTCTAAATGAAGAGGACTTGTGAATATCGAATCCCCCTTCTCTACAATTATAGATTTATGAAGAAGATTGTATACCATGGATTCTACCTCGTTAGGATATTGAAGATAGAGATTAGTGGTTTCTAGTTTCACAAGAAATTAAACTAGTTACAATGAGTGGTGAAGATTATAAAATGTTAGACAATAAGTCATGAGGAATCATTCAATTGTTTCTTATAGATTTTATTATATTTTGAATGTCTCCATCGAACAAACCATATATAAGTTATAGAAGAGGGGTATGTGTAGGATCATGATGGCCAAAACATGACAATATGATGGGTATGTGGCTAATGACTTTTTTTTTACCCAAAATTGATGAAATGAAAAGGGTTTTTAAAAGAGATTCTCAGTTTTCCACCAATATAAATTATGCCTTACTTTGAATTTAATAAGTAATTATTATTCATTTTCTATTCAAATTACACCTAAAGTCCTAATTGATGAGTTGATTGAAAAACATCTATAGCTTTCAAACAGTATCACATTTTTTGAATCCAAAACATGCATCACTTTCTATGCTTCAATTACTATAGAATTAAAAAAATAAAACATTGAATTTCATAAAGTTTTGACCAAGTTAAGGTGGTTAGACATACAAGGTTTTATATTTCTTCAAAGTTCTAACAAAAAATTCATAATTAATTATTTACTTGGAAAAAAATTTACAAAAGAATATGCATACATTGGGACATGAGTCCTCTACTTATAATGAAAATATTATAAAAGAATATTATCATTTTACTGTGGTTAGGTTGGTCAAACATACACCTTTTTTTTTTTCCTTAAAATTTAAGTACTACTACAATGAAATTTCAAATTTTTACCAAATAGATTTTTTAATTTTTAAACAAACCTAGTAGTTTAAAAATTACATTCAATTTTCTATAGATTATATTCTTACATTTTTTGAAATAATATAGATAACTTATTCAAATTTTTATGTCAAGTTGCCTAACTCTGATTTTTCTAAATTTTTTGCCACTCAAGGGCATTTTTTTCCATGATGATCCTTTACATACCCAGAGGATAGGCGATATTTATCAAAATAAAAGTATACCTAATAATTTATATCTCAAAAGATATTTATATTATTTAAAAATGAAAGATGGTAACAAAAGCCTTAAATTTGAGAGTCTTAATTGACTATCAAATTTTGCAGAAGACTTATTTTGATAATTTCATTTGTCAATTTAAAATTAAATTCCCAAATGTGTAAAAACCTTGTTGGCCATTCAATTATTGAAATACCACACACATATAACTTTTAATTGAATTTCCATTTAATTAATACAAAAATTGTGAAAATAATTAAAACGATTTTGATTAAATTCTTTGTTTCATTGGTTATAGGCACATAACGGCAACAACTTTAATTTTATTTTCAAATTCTACTCTCTTTTGCATCCTCTATCCTTCTATTGTTCTTATGCTTATATTATTCATATATGTCTTGTCCAAAAATGTAGTCCTTGATATTTACTTTATTTTGGTTAAATTCCCTTCCTTAGTGTGGCCCTTTCATCACTCTCCAGTCTGCAATTTTTATTTTTATCTCTATTATGGTGCACCAGGCCATTAAATTTTCATTACTTCTCCTTCAAAATGCTATGTGGATTCTTTTAATCTCTTTTTTCTCTCTTAACATACCTTCTCTTCGTTCATATGGATGTGTAGCATTTACCAAATCTATATTTCATTATCTTCTTTCATAAGACCCTTTTTCCTTCCTTGGACTGTGTAGCTATTCTTTTAACCAACCATTATCCTTCATTTATATGAGTGGCCTCCTCTATCACTTCCAATATGATCTTTTAACTTTTAATTGGTAGCCTCTTTGTAAACTCAACCTCCTTCCTCTGGTCACACTTTCTCTTCCTCTATTTTTTTTGCTTACACAATAATTTTCCTCTATGGAATCATGTATTCCCTTCCCCTGCGTATTCCTTATTGCTACCTATTGCCCCTCTATCTTCCATTTTTTTTCCATTTTTTTTTTTTTAAAAATTAGAATTGTTTTCCAATTGTTCAACCCCATTGGATTGTGCTCATAAAAAATCTTCGCATTCCATATGAAGTGAATCTCTCCAACTTTGCAATTTACAATGTCAAATTTTATTTTAATCCTTGACTTGGTTGTGATACGAAAATTCACCCTCATCCATTCATTACACATTGAAAATAGAAATCTCCAACCACTGAAATTGATCTTTATTGCCTCAAAAATATTTCTTTAAAACTCTATCATCAATTTGGAGAAGAATAAATATGCCAATTTAACATAGTTGAGTGTCAAGAGACGAAAAACTCAAAGTTCTATGAGTCACATGAAAATTAGCATGAAATCATGAATGGTACCCCATAGATCACTGTATTTCATTAGGAAATCTATGGTTAGCATTCAAAACTAGAAATGTAAAGGTGTAGCCATTTTTCTTTGCGCAAGTGAGCATTAATGGCATAGGGTTTGCAGGAATAATCAACTTGATCCTAATGTGTGCAAGTGATTAATCTCTTATAATCATTGAGGATGATACATGGATTTTTATGCACTTTAGCAATTAATGACTGTGATGTGAATTCCATTGGTTGATCGATTGCTCACTCGTGTTGGTTTTGACTAAGCATTGATGATTAGCACACTCAATTTTCCAAATAAATGAAGGTTGATGACCTCTATTTTCACCATTGCAATCAAGTGCTAAAATTTCTAAGTTCATAAGAGAAATGGTTTGGATTTGTGAAGTCATGTTCCTAGTAAAATGAGTAAGTTGTTTTTGCTTCCCCATTGTGGAAGTATCCAAGGCTCAACTTGTAGGAATCACATAGTGATGTTCCAAAGGGTGAATAGAGTATACCCATAGCTACTTCAATTATGAAGTGAGAGGGTAAGAAAGAGGTTTATGGGAAGAGGTCTATGCAAATTGTTGTGAAGAGAAATTACCTGTTAAGGAACTGAGTTGTAGTTAGAGAAAAGATAGAGGTTAAGGAGAAAGAGCCTGAAAAGTCTATGGGGAAAATAAGGAGAAAGATCAGGTATCGTCGATGTTCTCTGGGATGACACAATTATCCTATTGAAATTTTAGATAGCCCCTCAAATAGGGAAACTGAGACAAATTCAGGTTATCGCCGATATCTTATGGCCTTAAATAAATTAGCATACTCAAATGAGGAGGTGGTAGCAGTTTCCCCAATTTCTATGAAGACACCAAGTGGGCATGTTCATTATATTGTTGGAAAGGACACTAATGAAGAAGGAGTGGTGGCCTCTCCAACCACTATGAGGACATGAAGTGGGCGTGTGTACTTTGGCTCTATTTTTGGTGCTCATTCTCATTGATTAGGATTGTATCCAGTGTCAAGTTTATGGTTTTGATTGTTTTGTGATAACAGTGCATTGGTGGAGTTCTGTGAATTAGGTGGTTTTTTGGGGATATCATGAAGAAATTTTTTGATTGACATGGGTACAAAAAGTAAAGGCTCGAAAATAACTAATAGTGATTTTGGCGGCATTGATTGGTTCATCTTGTGCAAATGGTATAATTTTTGTTTCCCCAGTTTGGTAAATGATTAGAAGCAACCGTTTGGGGAATATGTAAAATGCATTTGAAGTTTTTTTTTAAATGAAATGCATGTGAAATGTAATTGCAATTGAGTTAGATTCTTCTTGCTCCCTTGGTCTATAAAAGGGATTTTAGGGCTCATTGCAAAGGGGGTTCTCAATTTTTAAGTTTGATGATAGTCTAAGTAGAAGGTAAATTTAGGAAGGAGTATACTATACAAGGTTAATGAATAGAACAATAAATTGTCTTGGGTATGAGTCATATATGTTAGTGTCTTAAATTAGTTTTATAGAAGCCATAGATATAGCATAAAATCTTAATTGTCGAGCATGCACTCTCCTATGCAATTCTCTTACAAATTATAAATGAAAATGATCAATGATATTTTTGTTCATCTCCGGTTGTTTCAATTGGATGTGTGAATTTATCTTTAATTCAATTCAAAGATTTGGTTAAATTCTTAAAGGAAGTCACAAATTTTTGAGTGAAGGTTTCAGGATTTGGTAAGAAGTAGTGTTCTAGATGCAATGAATTGAATCTTACAAGGTAGTATGACAATAGCCCATCAATATCTAAATTAAATGGTTGATATATTGCACGTTGTTGTATACTTGAATCCATTTTCCCAATTGATGAAGCACTGGTCTATTTGTTAAGAATTCTTGCAAGTAAATGAACTAGTGATATGCCTAGCTCTATGGATTTAAAATGAGGACAAAGTTTATTAAAGAATATATTTCAATTATGAAGTCTGAGTTTGAAGTATTCCCTAATTCCTAGCAAATAGATAATCATTTACTCAAAGGTGTGCCAAATCTTCAGTGAATTTTGTTTATTTGTAATTAATAGGAACAATCTATGTATAAATGTGCTCTCAATTAGATAAAAATCACTGGAACACAATAAGGAATACCCTCCTAGGTCCCACAGAGCCTAAAATGTAGGAGTAAAGACCTCATAATCCTTTACTCATTTGTTGGACACTAGCCTTGAAAATTCTTAAGCATAACGGTTGGCTACCCTTTTAGAGAATTTTAAGGTTATGCTAGAAAAACACCAACAAAATTAGCACTCTGCTAGGGAAATCTTTTAATCTCTAGTTGTAGACTATTGTATTTTAGAGTCAAATATTTGGTGAATTTGAACTTTGTTTCAAATGGTGAGAAGCTCTTGAACCTGGAAATGTTATGGTTGCAACTAAGTTCAAAGAATTTGAGTGTAACTTCACTGATGGAGAAGACCTAGAAATGTTATGTATGATTCAAGCATCAAGAATCATGTCAAATTCATCACAAATCATGTTTATTTTTGAGCTATCAATTGTGATGTGGGGCTTTATGATTCAAGCTAGCATTCAATTCAAGATCTACTACATTCAAGCAAGAGTCAACATCTACATCTATTGAAGCCATTTCATACATGTTTCCAACACTTTATTGCTATGGTTTGGTTAGTTCCAAAATTACATGTTTTTCATTCATCATTCTCCTTTCCCATTTCATTTAATTTCAAGGTTTGATTGTCAAAATGGGATTTGACCATGAAAAGGAAAAGTAACATTAATCTTTCCAAGAGACTCTTGGAAAGTTAAGTTAGGGTGTGAGCACCTTCAACCAAAATTTTCAATCCAAGTTGATCTAGGTCTAGGCTTTAGATTTGGTGTGTCTTTGTCTCAATAAGGTCACTATGACCATTTTGTTGTTAAATTAGGAATATTTCATGAATATTAGGTTTCTAGGGGGTGTATATTGCAAATGGTGCACAAAAATATTGAAAGGTTGCTAATTATGATTTTTTTTTTGTCAAGTTGTAAAAAGGTAGATTTGAGGAAGGCAAATGGTCATGTACTTCAAAAGTCAATTTTGTTTGATGGAGACAATTGGTTTAAAATGGAAAAATTATAAATATGATGTAAAATATCAATTGAAGGTTTATCTTGAAGATTGAAATCAAAAGAAATAAAGAATACCCCTATTTTTAGTGTTTTTCTAAGTTTTCTTCATATTTCCTGAACTGTACGATCCCGTATAGGGGTGTTATGTCTTGAAACTTGTGGAAACATTTGAAGGCATGTGTTAACTTAGTTTTGCACCTGATTTGAGGGAAAAAATTTAATTTAAAGCATTTAATATCAGATTTTCTAAGCCTGCTTTGTTAACCCTATTATTGGGGTTTTTAAGGTCATCTAAAATGTGAATTACACCCATTCCACCCCCTGTGACTATTGTGATTGGTGGAATGGGTTTTTATTGGTGCAGGAGCACCTACACCCTTAATGCAAAATGTGATTTGGTCAGGTGTGGTCATAGAGTGTGTTTAGGTTAGGGGTGTTAGTGTTTTGTTTATGCTAAATAAGGTTTGAATTTCAAAGACCATTTTTCTATGTATTTAGGTGTGTGGGAAAACATTGGGCTTCAAATGTAAAAGTTGAACAACAAAATATTAAGTTGTTATTTTGCAATTTTAGGAGAATATGAAGGGTCAAGGAGATCAAAAGTTGGTTGTGGACATTGGAAAGGTAGTTTTTGAATTGAAACTATATAAAAGGCCTCATAAGGCTCGAATTGAGGTTGTTGTTCACATTTGAGAAGAATTCCAATAGATTTCAAAACGTTTACAAGCAATTTTCCTAATTTTTTTGATCTTTCCTTGCTGTGTACAGGTCCGTACTGGTCCTCATTGGTCTGAAACTTGAGGTATAAAGTGTTGATATGTAATAGCTTGTAAATTAAATCATTTTGAGGGTTTTTAATTAGTTTTAGTGAAAGAAAACCTTATTTTTCTTGGCACTACCTGTGTAAATCAACAAGGGTCTGATTTGAGGTTTTAAATGAAGAATTAGCCATTCCTCCTACTATGGAATCTGTTACTCAGAGGAATGGCATGATTCATGTTAGGTAAGGTGTCTAAATAGGTCAGGAGTCAAAATAAGATAGTTTGATGGTTGGGAAGTGAAGCCCTAGGGCTGGGCAGAGTAGTTTTATGAGAAAATTGAGTTGTTGAATGAGGGTTTGAGAGAAATATTGAGGTAATGGTATTTGTAAGGGTTCATTGAGTGTGTGCAGGATATATGTGGAGTGTTTAGAGCATTGGTTTGGTTGGGTAAGCACCAGAGTTTGGATTTTTATCAAAACCCTTGTGTATTGCATGAAAAAGGAGGGTTTCCTAGTTTGGCATTGTAGTAGCCTTGAAAAAACAAACAAATGGTGGAATCCTGTGTTTTGACACACAACTTGAGACTGTTTGATATGATTTTGTGGATAACAGGTCGTTAAGGGGGACCTCCTTTGTAAAAGTAGGCTAATTGAGTAGCCTTGAGCAGGGTAGGTGTACTGAAAGTCTATGTTGGTCCAAAAGAATCACTGTTGGTTTTTAGATATGTTGTGTAGGCCCTAAAAGGGTATCTCAATCCATATTTTATTTGGTAAGTGTTTTGGACAGCTTGAGTGTAAAGTGGCTTAAAACAGGTTGCCTATGCTACAAGGAAGGGCATGCTCATATGGTGGAATTTTGATGAGTTCTTTGAAACCCATGTTGAAGTTGATTTGATATTCATTTGTGAGTCATTTTGAGAAGGTTTCCACCTTCCTCTACATCAGAGTGGTATTAGAGCAACAGGGAGTAGACCTTTGGTTGTATTTTGCAGGCAAGTGAGAAGTTGAAAAGACACCATGCCTCTAGAAGACAATATGGAAAAGGAGATCAAAGAATTCCAGGAGAGATATGCCAAGATGAAAGAGATGACATAGAGGAAAGCCTTATTCAGAACTAGATGCAAATGCAAGAACAAGATATGCAATGTGGTGATAGATTCAGGTACGCTCGATAACATTGTATCAGTTGAGATGGTAGATAAATTACAGTTAGAAAGGATCCCACATAAAAGGCCATATAAAGCATTTTGGTTGAATTGTGATCAGTCAGTTGTGGTGAATGAGCAAGCCCTAGTGGAGTTTCAGATTGGTGCATATGAGGATAGCATTTGGTGTGATGTTTTTCCAATGAGTTATTATCATTTGTTATTAGGAAGGTAGTGGCAGTTTGATAGGTAAGCCTTACATGATGGTAGGAAAAATGTGTATGATATTGTGAAGGATGGAATCAAGTTCAAGCTAACCCCATTGCAGGGAGATGATAGAGAACAAGACAAAATGGAAAGGATAGTGATGATGGGAAGGAAAGAGTTCCTCAAGCATGAGGAAGACAAACATAGTGAAGGTGCAGCCACTCACATAGAGGAAAAAGTTGAGGCAATAAAAGTAGACAAAGGAGCAATATTAGAAGGAAAAAAGGTGAAGAGTTGGTGATGAGAAGAAAGGAATTCCCTATGAAGGATCAAGACAAGTTTGTCAAGCAAGATGAAGACAAAAAAGGGACTGATTTCAGTCAAGTAAGGGCAGAAGCAAGGATAGAACAGTCACATACTATCATAACAAAGGTATACAGATCAGGTATGAAGGATTGTGAAATGAAGAATCTTAGGGCAGAGACCCTAATGAAAGGAAAAGGCAAGATAAGTGGAGATAGGATAGCGAAGAGGCGAGAATGGCCTAGTAAGGTCATGGTGGAAAAGATGGATTATCCAATGAAAAGACAAAGAGATAGAGAGTAGCAACAAGAGGATGAAAAAAGACCTAGTGGCAAGGAGGTCTTGGGAGGAAAAAGAATGGATGTGGAAATAAGAGAGAGTAGACAGATTGAAGAAAGCCATGTAAGGCTTGTAGAGAATGAAGAAATCAGAGTAGGTACATTGATGTGTCCTTTGGAAAAGAAAAGGAACAAGGAGCAGCCAAATACTGCTGTAACAGAGGCATTTAGGACAAAAGACATAAAGATAAAGGAGATAGAGAGTATGACACAGGTTATGAAGATAAGAGTTGCAGGTAGCCAAGACAAAAGGCTCGGGCAAGAAGGTATGATAGTGGAAAGTGAAGACAAGCTCAGAAATTCAGTCAAGAACAAGAGGTCTGAAAAAAAATGAACGAAGAAAAGTGGCAAAAGCATGAGAAAGAAGTTGTAGAGAAGCAGATTGAAGGTTTGATGTTGAGAGAAGATGATGATGGACAGTTGAAGAATGTTCCTAAACAAGATAGGACAAAGGTCCTAGAGACTGAAAATTGGATACAAAGAGTGGAAATACAAGAAGAATGTCATGACAAGATGTTAGAAAAGACAGTATGCCAAGAGCAATGGCAAAAGATAGAGAAAGGGTCAGAGAAAGAGGTTGAGGGAAGTGTAGTCACCATGAAAGGTGAAGTTGGAAAGGAAAAGAGTTTACCAAAAGTCCCAAAGATGGAAGGGATTGATGATGGTGAGTTGTTAGAGGTTCCAAATAAGATGAAGAAGAGAGACAGTGCTGAGAGTAGGGCAGTGGATTGTCCTTGGAAGACAAGATTGATGATGTGGTAGATGTATGATGTTGTGACAGTGGTTCCAAGATCAGAGAACCTAAAATTGATGGTAAAGAGGATGGTTAAGAGACAAGGAATGAAGGAAATGCTTTATCACTTCACTGTTTTGATGATCATGTTGAAGGAGGTCAAACCAAGGGTGAAAATGAAAGAAGAAAGGAAGATTATGGACTGTTTGGAGGAAAATGAAACCAAGGAACAAGTTAGGAGTAATTGGATGTAGCTATGGATGATAGGACAGAGTATGAAGGTGCAGATTCAAGGTGACCAGTCAAGAGAAGAATTGTTTTGCATGGACAAAGCCAAGCCTAAAGTGAAGATAAAGGCAAGAGGGAGTAGTTACAAGTTAGGGTGTTCCAGACTTCCAAGAGACTTGGAAAGCTTTCATGGCCGGGTGTATGGTGCAGGAGCTCCTACACCCTTAATGCAAAATGTGATTTGGTTAGGTGTGGTCATAGAGTGTGTTTAGGTTAGGGGTGTTAGTGTTTTGTTTATGCTAAATAAGGTTTGAATTTCAAAGACCATTTTTCTATGTATTTAGGTGTGTGGGAAAACATTGGGCTTCAAATGTAAAGGTTGAACAACAAAATATTAATTTGTTATTTTGCAATTTTAGGAGAATATGAAGGGTCAAGGAGATCAAAAGTTGGTTGTGGACATTGGAAAGGTAGTTTTTGAATTGAAAATGTATAAAAGGCCTCATAAGGCTCGAATTGAGGTTGTTGTTCACATTTGAGAAGAATTCCAATAGATTTCAAAATGTTTACAAGCAATTTTCTTGATTTTTCTGATCTTTCCTTGCTGTGTACAGGTCCGTACTGGTCCTCATTGGTCTGAAACTTGAGGTATAAAGTGTTGATATGTAAGATCTTGTAAATTAAATCATTTTGAGGGTTTTTAATTAGTTTTAGTGAAAGAAAACCTTATTTTTCTTGGCATTGCCTGTGTAAATCAGCAAGGGTTTGATTTGAGGTTTTAAATGAAGAATTAGCCATTCCTCCTACTGTGGAATCTGTTACTTGGAGGAATGGAATGATTCATGTTAGGTAAGGTGTCTAAATAGGTCAGTGGTCAAAATAAGACAGTTTGATGGTTGGGAAGTGAAGCCCTAGGGCTGGGCAGAGTATTTTTATGAGAAAATTGAGTTGTTGAATTGAATGAGGGTTTTGTTAATGGTGTTTTTATGTACTTTCAACACTGTGCAAGGCGCTGTGCACTACCTCTTGAAAGACAATCTCCCACAATCGAAAGGTATAACACTATCCCAAGGTCTCTCGATGTCGTCATGATGCTGCTCGATATCTTCAAGAGGGCAAGCGATGTGATTTGCTGGAATCACAAGGCGGTCTTACAGAAAATACCAAGTGTGGACATAAAGTATGAAGTTGGATTTTGGAATGGAATTCTTAGGATAAAAGCTATTATGAGTTGGCTGTAGGTTCAAACAGCAATCTTGAACTCCATCTAGTTGTCAGATTTGGCTTTACAATGTGCAATGAACCTTAGCATAGGTTAGTTACTAAAAAAAAAAAAAAGGGCAAAGGAGGGGGAAAGTTCCTAAGTCTGAAGCTTGCTATGAATAGTGACAATGGAGTTCCTACAATGGACAATTCCTCAAAACAATATCCCACTTAACCAGGGATTTCATAGTATCATAAAAATTGTGCTATCTTCTAAGGGCTACAGATATTTCATCCTTCATCCACCACATATGCATGAA
>VDFB02100283.1:0-14168 GCA_007258455.2 Sequoia sempervirens | reverse complement strand
GGAATTCGAACTTGAAACCCTAAAGCTTCTGTTCTCTGACAAAGATTGATCAATTTTCAATTCAACAATGACATAATGGCCCAATTCCCAAGGCAAAACCCTTTATTCATTGAAAAGTGCGATTTCCTTAATAATAGGGAATATTAAAATTCGAACTTTTAATTCTTTTATTATTTCCATAGTCTCAGCTCAAATATTAAATCATAAATTTAATTGCCAAATTGGCCCCTCTCTGATGATGGCGACCCCCTCAAACAGAATCACTTAAGTTATAATTTAACATTATAACTTTATATTATAATCTTCAAATAATTAATATTTAATTAATACAATTAAATATTAATATCTCTCTCGTTATTCATTCGATGACTGATCCGTCTGAAGCTGACGAACACTGAAGTGATTCTGAACACTGCCAAATCCATACTGCTAAAAATAGCAGGGGTCCCACGCTGACTGCCAAGAACTACTAAAAATAGCAACTTATGCTAGAAATGTCCGAACGAGCCTGAACGAAAGCCAATTGTCTTTGTAGCTTCTGGATTTGATTGTGTCAAGAGATTTTGCATCAACGTTTCGGATCACACTCTGTGATCCATCATCAGGATGAGAGAGATGAGAATAAATGAATGAATGCAGACTTAGACAGACTAAAAAGAGAGGAGGGGGAGGAAAGGTTACACGCAAACCAAGGCCAAGAAAAGAGATCAGAAAGGGAACCACATCACTTAAAATAATGGGAAAAGAGACCACCAGGGAAAAGAGAGAAAAAAAATAAATTAAAAAAAAATGAAAAATCACCAACCTCAAACTAGAAGATAAATAAAAACCAAGTTTGGAATGAATAAAGAAAGAAAGGAGAGATAAGGGAAAAAAGGAAAAAAAAAAGGAACACCTACTTGGAATACACCTACATATACATCCAAAAAAATAAATAAATAAATAAAATAACATTAATAAATAAAGAGAATAAGAGAACCTCAAAACTTGGAGAGAAAACAAAAAACAACAAGACCACACTAAAAATGAAGAAAAATGAAAGAAATGAGGAGAATTGAAAGGAAAGAAGACACAAGATACCAAAGAAGAAATAAATAGGAAAAGAATAAAATATGAAAGCGGACAATCAAATATATATATAAATATGTTCAAAGACATTAAAAAAATGTAAATGAAGAAAAAAGAGACGAAAACTATTCGGAAGAATAGAGATAAAAGAAGGAAAGAGAAAATAAGAATATGAATAGAGAGACCGCAATTAACAAAGAAATATAAATGGAGACCATGAATAAAGAAAATTTAAATGGGTCAAAGACCCAATATAGATACAAGAAAAATACAAAAGGAGCGAAAGAAGAAAAATTAAAGAACGTCAAAACGACAACATACTAAAGAAGAACCAAACATAAAAGAAATAAATATACATAAAAACATATAAAGAAACATGAACCAAGAACAAATAAAAGAATATATATATATATATATATAGAAGAAATAAGCATCCCACTAAATCTAAAAGCAATTAAGCAAAATGCAAATAAACGACTAAGAGAAGATCAAGAAAAATTAAGAGAGAAAAAGATGACAAGAAAGGCACGAATTAGATGAAACAAATAAAATAAAACCACCTAGAAAGAGAAAATACATACAAACATACATACAACAAAACACACACACCTACACCTACACATACACGCACACACACAAACCCACATATATATGTATGTGTATGTCTGTATGTATGCATGTAAATAGAACCGAAAATTGAGAAAACACAAGAAAGAAAATAGAAGAGGAAAGAACATAAGAGGAGAAGTGGATGTGTAAACAAAAGAAGATAGAACTCATGAATAAATGAAGGGTCAAGTTCAAAAATTAACAACCATAAAAGAAATAAAGACCCCGAAAGAAAAAGGAAGAGGGAGGATGCAAAGGGGGGAAGGAAAAAGAGAGACAAGGGGGGGAAGGAAAAAGGAGGGGCCCAGGAAGCTAGGAACTAACCTAATTGCGAAGGTTAGAAAGTAAGGGATGCCAGGCAATACTAACACCCCAACCTTCATCACGGTTAAGGTTTGAGGGGTGGTTGCTAATGTGAATGGCTTCCTTGAGTTTCCGTTTGAAAAAGTTATCTTCTTTGCACAAGATCTGGGTGTTCTCCAAGCATATGTGGTGCTTAGTTGAAGAGGAGTGATCTGCAAGTGCTGATTTGACAACATGATCATGTTTGATATCTGCACTATGCTCCTTAATTCTTGTGCTAAAAGAATGACCTGTTTCACCTATATATGGGATGCCACAAGAACAAACTATCTTGTAGACCCCAGACTCAAGCAATATGTCCCTTGAGTCCTTGAGAGAGGGGAGACGGTATTTCATGGTTGAGAAAGGTTTGAAAGCACAATGAAGCCCTTTCTTCAAAAGGATCTTGGAGATTTTTTGGGAAAGGCCTTCAATATAAGGAAGAGAAACACCAGGGAGGAATTCAGGTTTGGAGGTTGGGGAATTGGAATGGAACCTCTCCCTAGCATGGCTAAATGCTCTAGAGATCTGCCTATTTTTGTAGCCATTAAGGATGAAGACTTTACGAAGATGGGCTAATTCTTGGTCCAAGTAATCTTCATCGCATATGCGAAAGGCCCTCAAGGCGAGGGTTTTGAGGATGCCACTTTTTTGACAGGGGTGGTGATGAGAAGACGAGTGGAGATAGAGGTCGGTGTGGGTGGCCTTGCGAAAAACCCGCTGACCTAAGGAGCCATCCAATTTTTTGACGAGCAGGATGTCGAGGAAAGGGAGTTGTCCATTGGATTCAATCTCCTTAGTAAAGGAGATGCAATGGGCTACGCTATTGAGGTGGGCATGGAAATTTTTCAACTAGTCAAGCCCATGTGGCCAACACACATTGGTGTCATCCACATAGCGTTTCCACCATTTGGGCTTAAGGGGGGAGGAAAAAAGGGCCGACTCTTCAAACTGCTCCATGTAGAGGTTAGCAATGACAGGAGAGAGAGGGGAACCCATGGCCACACCATCCACCTGCTCATAGATGACATTTTGGAAGGAAAAGAAAGTGGATTTTAAGCATAACTCCACAAGAGCGGAAACTTCCTCATTAGTTTTGCGTCTAATGATCTCAATGGCATCGGGGATGGGAACCTTGGTGAAGAGAGAGACAACGTCAAAGCTCACTAAAATGTCATTATTATCTAGCTTGACGTTCTTGATAAAATCAACGAAATGGGCAGAATCTTTGATGTGGGAATCAGAATTGCCAACAAGAGGAGAGATTAGTTTAGCCAAGAAGGAGGCTAACTTGTAGGTGGGAGAGTCTATCGTATCTACAATGGGTCTTAACGGAATAATATCACAATGTGGGAGAGATTAGTTTGAGGTTGGTGATTTTTCATTTATTTTTATTTTTATTTTTCTCTCTTTTCCCTGGTGGTCTCTTTTCCCATTATTTTAAGTGGTGTGGTTCCCTTTCTAATCCCTTTTCTTGGCCTTGGTTTACGTGTAACCTTTCCCCCCCCTCCTCTCTTTTTAGCCTGTCTAAGTCTGCATTCATTCATTTCTTCTCATCTCTCTCATCCTGATGATGGATCACAGAGTGTGATCCGAAACGTTGATGCAAAATCTTTTGACACAATCAAATCCAGAAGCTACAGAATAATCGATAAAACACCAAGGCAAAACAATAGACCACTTCGAGGAGAATAAAACATCTCAAAAGGAATGCTAGAGGAGAGTGTCATCACATGGCCTTACATGGATTATCCAGACATCCTGTCTCAAGGTGTCACCTCCATCTATACATGGATTATCCGGACAACCTATCACAAGGTGCTGCCTCCATCTATGGTTCTCCATAATAACCTATCTCAAAGTAACCGTTAGAAGATTACTCATCTTGGAATGTCGTTAACCTCTTGTGAGGACAAGGCAACGATCTTGCCAACCACAGCCTTCTTGGCTCACCTTTAGTCTATGATGACACTAACAGGCGGACAAGGCATCCATAATTATCTTGATTATTGTTTAACTACCCACCCCCTAATTAATTACTTAGGTTATCACTAATTACTCTAACTCTACGTGGGTTACCCTGACAACCCCTTTGTGCGCCGGCCCCCACTTAGAGCCACTCTCTCTAGACACCCAAAACATAAAATCTAACACCAAGGGATTGTACCAACAAGAACATTGAACCAACAAATGGAACATCCGCGAGGCATAACCATCTCACCAAAAATATATGAAACACATCCATAAAATGGTACAATCCATGTGAAAACTCAAATCACAACCAAAGCGAAAACATAAGGACAACATCAAATTACAAGATTGAATTTAAACGCCGATTATTCCACCTCACCGGAGTTCTAATCAACAACCCAAGTTCCTATAATGAATAAACTAACTCTAGGAGTTTTCCCCTTTGAGTATCCCACCTCTGGAAGTTCCTAATCAATAACTTAAGCTCCTATAAAAGGACAACTAACTCTAGGGTTTTCCCACATGACATAAACCCAAAAAGAGAAAGCCACAATAAATTCAACAAATAACCTCGAGAAAACAATTACATAAAACAACACCATATAAAACATTTCCAATACACAATAATTTCATCAAATAAATAAATCAATTACTCGAGAGAATTCCATTTCATTTAAAACACATAATTTATCTCTAATTTCCTCGATTACAATATAACATTGCAACCTTTTAAATTTAACTAATCAATTTATAATCACACCATATAAAAACCATCTTTATTTATATATATACAAATTATATATAAATACATAAAATCATATTACAAAATTAATAAAATAATAGCATTATATATATATTAATATTAATATATATATATATTTATTTATTTATTTATAAAGCGAGATGTAACATCAAATTCAAATAAAAAGAAAAATTAATTAAAATAAACTTTTTGAAACACAAGAAGAATTAATATTGCCCCAGAGAAATACCCACGAGGAGGCGGGGCCACTTGTACTTCGGTTGTGTATAGCAGCCCTCATTTGTTGTCTTGGCCGGTGTGTGGGCACTGTCACAACAATGGGATCGAGGGGGTGAGATGCGACAGCGTCCACTCCCCCCCCGCATAATTTTATATATATAATTTTTTTTTTTACAATTGTTTTCCAATCCACGGAAAATAAAAAGAACACAGATCATTTTTTAAAAATTTTATTTCCAAACAAAAAAAATGAAATTCGAGAAAAACATTTTTTTAATAAATATATTTTATTCATCTCACGAAAACTTAAAACAAACCCAATACTATATTTGTTTATTTTATTATTTTTATATATTTCATCTTTTCGATCAAAAACTTAGAAATTTATAAAAAAAATAATTTAGAATAAAATAGAATTCCACATAAGAGTATATGTATATAATTATATATATATATATATATATCTTTTTTTTTTGATACGCAAGTTTGATTTATATATTTAAATAAAAAGAGTACAATCATCTGCAAACACAGGAAAGCTTCCACCATTAATTACCAACAAACCCAATTTAACCACCTATACCATAAAACCACTCCGAAGACAGCCAAAACAAGACCCAACCAACCAAAAACAGGAGACCCCTCCTTCCATAATCCACCACCCCGCCACCAGAGCCATCTACCAACCCAAAAGGTTAGAAAGGTTTGGCCCCAACCTTGAACAGACAAGTCCCAAGCACCCAAAATTCACAAAATGGCCATTAAGAGGCCGAAATTACAAACCCTGAGACTAGAAAGCGCCATTGGACCATAGAGATAAACTAAAAAAACTACTAGAACCCGCATCAACATGATGATATTCACATAAAGTTATTTAAAACAGCAAAATCTTCAAAGACTTTTACCCACTCGACACCACCTGTAGCCATCAGGCTGAAGAATTTCTTCAGTAATTCGATGGCCATCGCCGCCACCATCCTATGTCTGCTCAACGCCGGACCGCTCAAATCAAGAAGGAATGGGAATAGCTTTACAGCCTCATCTGAACCTCGAACAATTGCAAAATCATTCGGCCTTGGAACACCTTTGCCCTCCACAACAAAACTCAACACCTCATTTACCCCCACCCACTAGATCCTTGCGAAACATCTTAACCAACAATAGTTTGGCCTCGACCTTAGACTCACTATTGTTCAAAAGAGATGCCAAAAACTGAGAAGAGATGTGAAGATTGTCCCTGCTGAACTCCTTGTTAGCCAAATGACCAGCTCCCAGGATCATCTTTGTCGCCACCAAGACTAGCGGGTCCTTGTTTGTGAGAATTTGCTTCAGTCGTTGGTCTTTTACTTCTTTGAAGGAGGCTTGTCTAGTCGAAGATTTCAGACAGATTGGCGTGTCTGCCCCAAACTTCGCCACGCCATCCATGGAGATTTCGATGACAAAGCGAGAACGCTTCGCCATGGATGCCACCGCCAGAACAAATAGAATCCGCCACTAGAAACAACACTAACCAGTATAATCAACACAGATGAATGAGATTAAGGAGATAAATTGCCCACTTAAACTTTACATTTCAATTACTGCCATGTACTTGCTCACCGCCATCCTTACTAATGACTTCCCTCCACATGTGCCGCATTTAATCTGCATTAAACGACCTTCAGGGAATGATGCCTACGACATCCTCGAGCTCTGGGAAGAGAATTG
The DNA here is from genome assembly GCA_007258455.2 of Sequoia sempervirens. Classification (NCBI taxonomy): domain Eukaryota; kingdom Viridiplantae; phylum Streptophyta; class Pinopsida; order Cupressales; family Cupressaceae; genus Sequoia; species Sequoia sempervirens. The sequence goes on along the minus strand of VDFB02100283.1, from coordinate 7,489 downwards.
CCACCTCCATCACGTGACCAACCTCCTAGTCACACTCTTCTCAGATCCCTCGAATTTCCTTCACACCTCAACTCCCAACTAGCCCTCCTAACACGCCAATGTGCAAGTAGGTGATATATAAAGAAAGGAGGATATATATATATATATGCCCGCAACAATATGGAACAATAAATTTGGGCATAAAAGTTTAATTTCCATAATAAATTGATTTCATTTCAAAACAAGAATTTAACAAGTAGATTAACTGAAGAAATTTAGAAGAAGAAATTCAAAGATTTCACAATTGTTTCTACATTTATGATCTAAAGATTTAACATGACAAATTTTCAATCACAATTTAACCCTTTTAAAAAATAAATAGAGAAATTGATTTCAAACATGGCGCATAAGATTTTATTTACGTAACAATAACTTCAGCAAAGCACAAATTTAAAAGAACTTAGAGTCCTTGCTCAAGACCTAACCCAACACAATAGCTTCCTTCCTTTTGAGTAGAATCCCTCTACAACTTCTCTTCTTTCTCAATTTCCTTCCTTAGCTTAACTTTTCAACTAATCCTTTCCTCTTTTCTCACGTACTTTACAAAGAAGCACAAAAAAACTATCTTTTTTTTCTTTTCCAGCCCAAAACCAAAAACCATTCTATGTAAAACTTCCTTCCCCCACAATAAAATAAATAAATAAAGCTCTTCTTTCTTTCTTTTTTCCAAAAATCCAAAACATTCATTGGTTCTTTTTCTTGCTTTTAAAAGCACACACTTATCTCACAAATTTAATTAAAATTTAATTATTTTCACATGATATTATCCTCACAAGATATTCTCTTATGATTTTCTAATTTTAATATCTTGAAAAAGATAATTTATAATTATCACCATCATTATTTATTTAAATTAATTACTTACACTTTTAATTAATTAAATAACTTTTAATTTTAAATAAATAAATCTTACCATTTTAATAAATTACAATCAAATTAATAAGACAACATTAATTAATCTTATAAAGTAAAAATAAATTAAATAACAACTAACCATAATTAAAATAAATAAACAACAACAACCAATACAGAGACAAGGACAAAGCCAAAACCATGACACAACAAGACTCACAACGAGGTGACGGACTTGGGACGGGGACACTTCCTTATCAACTCCCTTTTTCAACATCATACCCATTGGGTTAATTTAATGCTCGCCCTGTCCTACTGAAGCAGGTGGAATCGAGACTTTATTCTTGCAATTCCTGCATACAAACAAACGTCAAGTAACATGTAAATCTCCATTGCAGACACACCGTGAAAGTAAATTACTGGTAGCAAGGTGCTCACAAGCTAGTGATGCTACTTTGTCCTTTCACCAAGACCTACTATCAAATACATCGTAAAAAACATAATATCATAGAATCACAACATCACCACATATATTATTAAAGAACACCATAGCATAAGCAAATAATATAATCACCTACATAATGTATCATCAAACATCATAAATAATATCAAGTTCTACAAACCAACCAAACTATGAATCAATACACAACTAAGTTAGTGAACTAATCACCATCACAAACCAAGTAACAAACCAACACATAAGAGTATCAAATAGTATCAACAACATGAGGGGTATTACTAGAGTGTTCAAGTACTTACGGGGTACTTCCGAGTATGCCCTATGTTATCATGGTTATCCTACTAGACCTCAGAATTTAGTGAGTATTCATGGATATTTGGATTCTGATTGGGAAGGTGACATTGATAGAAGAAGATACACTAGTGGTTATGTGTCTATGGTGTTTGGTGGTGCTATCAGTTGGATGAGTAAGTGCCAAGATATAGTCGCTTTGTCCATGATAGAAGCCGAGTACATGGCAACTACTCATGCTTGTAAGGAAGCCATTTGGTTTAAGAGATTATGTTTTTATATTGGTTTAGATGCATGACAAATTATTACCAGTTGTGACAGTCAAAGTTCCATTTTCTTAGCAAAGAATCCTAACTTCCATGCTAAAACAAAGAACATTGATGCTCAGTATCATGCTGTTTGTGATATGGTAGAAGATGAAAAGGTGAACTTGGAGAAGGTTGACACTTCAGTGAATGTTGTAGATGCACTAACAAAACCAATGAGCACAAAGAAATTCATATGGGGTTTTGATTCCATGGGCATTGAGGCCTTGAGTAGATAATTTTGTATGAATCTTGACAAGTGGGAGAATCTTAGGATTAGGGTGTCTCAACCTTAGATTCCTAGAATTTATTTATTGTAATTTGATGTAATTATTTATTTTATAATATTTATTAGCCTTCCTAAGTTGTTGTCACTTTGTGGGACCTGTCGGTGATGTGGCAACCCACATAGAATGTGACATGGATACTTTGTAAGCTAAATTAGTGGAGGTAGGAATTTGCTTTGGAGGACCTTGATTTGTGCCTAAATTGGTGGCATTTGTCATAGGTTTCTATGTAATAGGCTTTGACAACTTGCTATGTCAGTTTATGACTGATTATAACAGTGGAAGAGTCAAGAATGATAGATTACCAGTCAATTATGATAGGTGGACCCATGTGATGAGGTCCTACACATGCAAGGTATATGCATGCATGCAGGCTCATTGTATGTGCAACAGTGGCTAATTTTAAGGGGCCAAGGGTTGATTATGGAAGATTTGTCATAATTATGAGTTCTAATTATGACGAATAATGAACTCATGTTCACACCTTGGGTGTGGAATTTGGTTATGGAAAGTTTTGGGTGCCTCGTTTCATGTTGAGAGGTTATATATACTTGCAAACTTAGTGCATTCTGAGAGTGACAGGTTTGAAGAAGCTTACAAACTATTATGTTGCCGAAATTCTACCAAATTCTTATCATAGCATGAATTCTCCTAAGCATTGCTTAGAGACCAAATTGTAACTATTCTTTTGTTACTAATAATACATTTGAGCTGTGTGATTTGGAGTGTGGGTTTTTTCTTGAAAGGGTTTTCCCATGTAAACACTATGTTATGGTCTTTTGTTGTTTATCTGTTTTGATATGTATGCACATCTTGTGATATCTATAACTATAGAAGGTGCTTAAAAGAATTTTTGTAAAGTTCTCCCCTACTTAGATTAGTGTAGGAAGCTGCTTTTGCTTACCCAACTTTGTTTCATTATTAAGTCTATCATTATTGGTACATAGTATAAATGTTTGACAACTTTGATTAATTTAACTATCAAATGCTATGACATTAGCAAGGCAATCCAAAAATATTTCAATACAAGAGCAAGAAAATGGTATTCAAAAAATATGGAAGGTAATTTTAAGTAAAAAATCATGCCCAAAGTCATTTTTTTTGGATGGCTGTCCATCTAACCATAGGACCCTAACCTAGAACAACTTAAGGAGGAGATGATTTTAAAGTCCTCAATGTTTTCCAAACCACTAACCACCTCTTGGTTTCCTATTCCCTTTCTAGGCTCTCATTAAACTAACAAGACAATCTTCGTTGCAACCTCAATGGGTAGCAAAACTAAATGAAATTAGCACACCAAAATTGTTTAAGAATTGTAATATAATCATATAATAACACTAACATCTATGCCATTTATGATCATTTATGTATGTACCAATTACTCTCAACATCCCAAAGAGAATTCCTTTATACCATAAATCAAAGGAAAGATATTCTATGGGACACACCTTTAAGACCACACCCACAATGCCGACTTCCTTACTTGTATCTGGAAGGTGAAATATTTCCATATGTCTGAGGATCAAATTTCTCATTTATTGGGTCAAACTTCTCAATTCCATATTTGTTAAAAACTTGCAGTCCATACCAATATTAAGCATCAATAATAAATAAATTACATTCGTGTCATGGTTTAGCTAATATCAGTTTGATTACTAGTTTAAATACTAAACTAATACACAACTATAGTGAGTACCATTAATCACTTAGTTTAATTTCTAAGTATCTATTATCAATTTGGTGGAAAGAACTTAAGAAGAAAATAATGGAGAAATTGGAAGGATAGGTAAAAGAGTCAATATCATATTTTAGATCCATTATAGGTATGGAAGACAAAAATTCAAATGTAGTAGACCTATCTTCTATAGGAACTACCACATCAAGTAGAATTACAAATGATACTATTGCTAAATATATTATATAGAATTTTTTTTTTCTAAGGTAATATAAGATACATAAAGAAATTCATTCTAGATGGACTTAAATTCATTGAATAATAAAGAAACATTTAAATCACATTTATTAAATTCAATGAATAATAATAAACAACATCATTTTCTAAATGGCCTACCAACTTTTAGAGAACATATGTTTTGATTCACTATGTTGCTTGAACCTATTTTCTTTTTAGATTGGAAATCTCAAAGAGGTTCATGTCATTGAAACTAACTTGCGTTAGCTAAGGCTCATTTTGATATTTTTTGCGTTTAAAATTGACATCTAGAAGCTTGAAAAAAGTTGTTTTTGGTTCTATAGAGCAAAACATATATTTTCTTTGTTCTTAGCATTAGGATGCAAGATTGATATACCTCTCTTAACAATGCTTTCACTAAGATTGTGACTTATTAATTGTGTATGCTTTTTTGTGATCATTGATCAATATAATGAAAAAAAATTATAGTTAAATCATTGATAAAATAATCTTGATGAGAAAATATAATTTTAAAATGCAAATTCACAATTCATTACAAGTACCTTTTAACTAGTACATCATTTCAGACTAGTAATTAATCTTTATCATTGCAATATATTTCTCAAGGTAATCGAAAATACTCAATTAAAAATAGTAATAAATAATAATTAAAATAATTAATATCTTTTCTACTTAATAATCTAAAAACAATACAATACTGGAAGCAAACAATATACATAAAAATACAAAATATAGTGATGAACCAGGCCAAAAATCTCCCACTTCTCCACAGATCTAAGTCCTTGTTTGAATTGTATCATACCATGACCGGGACTGATAACGATGTTGTTCATCCCACACTTGCAAAGCTAATAAAAAACTAGTGTAATCGACCGCATAATTTTTTCTTCCCGAGTTGAATCACTACTACATAGAGCCCCTTTAAGACATTAATTTAAGACGAAATATTAGTTTTGTCTTAAATATATTTTAATCTTTTAATTGTCTTAAATTAAGACAAATTAAATTAAATTTTTTTTTATTTCCCTCCTTTTTTCATTTTCCCTCCTCAATATTTGCATGCATTTTCGACAACAACCGTCCAAAAAAAACAAACAGAACACGAGAAGAATCAAAGAATAGGAGCAAAAGAATAGAGGCATGAGGAACAAAGGCACGGCATAGTGGGCACAGAGAACATGAACATCACAGGAATCACAACAAACGAGGTTTTCCAATAATGACAAGGGGTTTTTTAGAAAATCAAAAGAGTGAAGCTCAGAGCGATTCAAGAGTCCATGATCTTTGGCAAGTGACAGTAATAAAGCTTCTACGAAGGTCCTTTCAGCAACACACCAGGTGTGCCCCATGTTTTGTCTTTTTGTTTTTTTTCTCATCCCAATGTTTATAACCTTGAAAACAATAAAAATTAATTCACAATTCTCTGTGTGTTTAACCATTCATTTGATTAAATTAAACACTAACGCTAGTTGCAAAATAGAGACTTCTAGGCTTTACATGAACAATTAATTCCCAATATTTATATAGCCTAATCTGTTAAAATAAATGTTGTCTCCATGCGGTAGTTTGGTGGACCTGACATGGTTTGGGCCTCAACTATTGATGTCTTCGGTAGAGTGCTTTAAGAACATTTTTTTGGTGCAAGGATGTCCCCCACACACATTATCGCTATCATTCTATCTACGATTTTTATTAATACCAAAAAAAATTTAGTATTTTTGTTTTGTTTGTATTTGCCTCTATCCATATTATCTATTTTTAGTCTGCAAATGATGCAATGTAGGGATTCTTTTCAACAGTGTCCATTTAGTAAAATCTACATGCCTGCTACATTACTCTACTAGAGAAAGCCTATTAGAACAAAAACAAGACAGCTGCTTAGTTTTTAGGATATTAATATAATGCAATTTATCTCATATTGCAGATAGAAAATGAGTATGGGAATGTTGTTGGACCTTATCGAGAAGCAATATATAAAATGGGTAGCATCCATGGCCATTGGTCTAGACACAAGAGTCCCTCAGGTGATGTGTCAACAAGAAGATGCTCCTAATCCAGTTGTGAGTATATTTTTAACCTCTTTGGTTTGTGCTTATATCAAGCTACTTTTGCAAGCATCTTATTTACATGCTATTGTGATCATAGTAATATTTTGTGTGCAGATTATTTTATTTTGGCAGTTATGATATATACTTTTGATACTCACATCTTGAATTTGGTAAAACACATATGGCAAGACCATAGTAAAAAACATAAAATACATTTACAAAATTGTTCTACCACAGAGTTCTCTATGAGCATTGCATTAGAAAATAAATAATGTTTATGCACTTGAGCTTTTGCATTTGTAGATCAACACTTGTAATGGGTTCTACTTTGATGTGTTTACTCCAAATTCTCCAAGCAAGCCCAAAATGTGGACAAAAAATTGGAGTGGCTAGTAGCATACTCATCTAGTTAGAACCTGTATTTTTAGGGAAAATGAATCAAGAAAGTGTAGAATATTTCAAGGTCTTGCAGGAAAGCTATTTATAGCTGCCTTATGTGCACACATTTGTATTTTACTTATATATATATATATATTCAATGCAAACTCCTAAAATATTGTTAACATATTTATTTGTCAATTTATTGGCAGGTTTCTATCATTTGGGAGTCATGTTCTTTATAGGCCCATAGAGGACCTTGCTTTTGTTGTTGCACGGTTCTACCAAAGGGGGGGCACATTTCAGAATTATTATATGGTATGCTTGTTTTATATAGTGAATTTATATGCTTTAATACTACGGCTTTGATTCTTACTTCTATTAAAACATAGATATATTCTATTTAAAAATCAAGATACCAGTTCGTTTTGTTCGGTTCGGGTTCGGTGAACCCGCTCACCAGCTTGGTAAAAAATTTTAGTTGTCTGCTTTTGGGTTCAGTAATACAAAAACATATAAAAATTAGAAATATATACATATTTGCAGTAGTAATTAAGCTTAGAATACACCACCATACTAATAGTCAAATAACATAGCAAAAATACACCACCACTTTATACTCAAATGTCATGATATAGATTCATTTGGCATATTTTATTGCTTCCTCTTCAAACATAGGATTTGAGAAGTATGTATCCAAATTTTGGATCTAAGAACGTGTTTTGCATTTGTTTGAGCTGTCAAAGTAGGTATGCACAACTTGCCTAACCTTCATTGTATGTCCTAGCTGTGGGTTCTTCTCTCTTTCTTGGGTCTGTTTTTTAGCTTCAATTGGCAAAAATTGGTAAGAGACATTGTTTCATGAGATTATTCCTAAGAGATCTATACTCATTTAG
>VDFB02100282.1:0-28201 GCA_007258455.2 Sequoia sempervirens | reverse complement strand
TAATTTGCACTTCCCTTTGCAATTCATTTCATCTTTGCTGGTCGTAAGATCCTCGATTCCTTGGGGCTAAAATTTAGCCAAATTTCCACGTCTCACAAATTCCTTTTATGCAATTTATTTGAGGTCCATTTTCATGATCACATAATATAGACTTTATGAACAAACTTGCATGTTTAGGAGGTGCATTTTGAAACCCACATCTTTCTTCTCTCATCTTCTCACCTAATAGTAGAGATCAAATTCAATATGATAACGACAACAACAAGTTTCAAAAAACTTGTTTATCTTCACATAATATGGTTTTAACCTTTGAAACATTGTTTGCCCAATCTTTATATGAGGATATGCATTACAAAAGTTCATATACATCTCAAATTGTGTTATGCCTAGCCAATGTTTGATATGATTTTCATAAATACTAAGTCTAATCCTGTGTCTCATAACATCTCTAGTATTTGATGATGAATGAGTCCTCATCATGCTAAAACCTCGACCATGTTCCTAAATAAATATCCTTTAATCCCATCGTAATGGGGAGCTCTACACATAATTGCCCAATTTCCTTCTAAACTCTCATCCAAAAACTCTCTTTTTCTCATATTTTATCAATGTGGTTCTACTATAACCAATTTTAGTTGAAAGTGCTGACATTTTTCTTTTTCTTGCTATATCTTGATGTATAATAGATGCCAACATCACCCTTCTTGTAGTGGCCTTATCCACTGTTCGAGATCCTTTCCCAATGGAATCTAAACTCTTTTTAACATTTTGAACAATATCCTTTTGTAATCCTATGTGTTTCTTCTTATTTGATGCTGAATGGACACCCAACAATTGTAATGACTCTTTGAGCTCATCACGAAGAAGTAAACATGATAACAATTGAGTTTTTTCAAGTGTATCAAGATGATTGAAATGATGATTGATCATTCTATTTACAGATTTAGTCATTGACCTCTTTCTCTTATTATAAGGTTGATTGGCATAATATTTGAGTTTCTCCATATCCATTTCAAGTAAATAATCTAAATTTCTATGAGAAATTTGTTTCCCCACCTTCTCAGCTAGTTTTATATGCTCATCCATACCAAGAGGGAGGAAGTGATCCCACCCTCTCCAACATGCATTGTTTGAACTTCGTGCCTCCTCCTATCTTCAAGGACCATGCATTCTTGAGCGGATTCATTTGATCCAATGTCTAGATTTGACTCAACTTGAGCTTGAAACTCCCACTGGTTGAGCCCTTCCTACACATGTGTCACAAAGTATTTTGCAAACAAAATTGATAGATGATGTTAAATATATAAGTGAAGTTTATGTATGCAAGCAAACAAACTGATAAAACATGATGAGCTATAAGTGAGAGAAGTTTGTGCTAGTTTTATATGCTCATCCATACCAGTAGAAGGAAGTGATCTTGACCCCTCTCCAACAAGCATTGCTTGAACTTGGGTCTCCTCCCTAACTTCAATGTCCATGTGTTCTTCAATGGATTCGTTTGATCCAATATCTAGATTTGGCTCGACTCCAGCTTGAGGAATCCCTAGAGCATCAAACATAAAAAATAATTTGAGAACATTGAAGCGATGAAAATAAAAGATCAAAGACACAAAACACAAATATTGAAACAAAAAGAATTGGCTTAAGGAATTGAGTCAAGGATCATATAAACATTGCAATCTTCGTATGACCAAGATGACTTGAGGATATTTAAAAGTATTTATAGTCATTTAAGTGCAATGATGGTTAGAAAACTTCAATGTAAAAGTACTAAACACACACTTGAGAGTGAGAGAGAGAAGAAACAAGTATGTACCTTGTTTCTTTCTATGATAATTTTCCAAGTTTTGATCACGCCTCTTTTGTTCTTCTTCTTTTGACAATTTTCGTTGAGATGCATTTTTTCTTTTTCTTTGTTGTCCCATTTTCTTCTTCAACTTAAAGATGACTCTAAACAAGTGCTCTACCAACTTAGTTAAATTATCCTCCAAATTTTGCCTTGATTGATAAAAATGAAAAGTTTTCGAGCTCCAATATTTTCCTCCTTGATAAATGTGCAAAAACTTCTCCAAAATTTGTGCTCCAAGTGAATCAAAATTATTCAAGTGTACATGGAATAACTAGATCCTAGTTTAAATGAATCAAGTAGTAAACAAACAAGTTATTTCATTGTGGAGTTTGTTGTTATTTAATTCATAGGTATGAACAACATATCTAGTAATTTTAGAATTTTGGTAAAGTGTCAAAAATGTATAAATATTAGAGGTATAATTTGAACTGAATTTTCTTTATTATATTTGAATTGAATCCCTGCCAGTTGCCTAAAATGTATATAATAGAGGCATAATTTGAATTGAATTTCGCTACTTGTAAAAAACGCATAATAGCTCGACATAATTTGAATTGAATCTTCAAACTATATTTGAATTCGAATTTCGTTACTTGTCAAAAATATTATATCTTGTTCTCAACTCAATGGTTCATGTTGCTTAAGCTATTTAAAAATATATTTAGCATGATCAACATGAATGAACTTCTAATTATAAAGTGGCATTGATTTCCCTAAAATTCTACTAGAGATCAAATGTATATTGAATATAAGGAAATGTAAGTTGTAAGAGATCATAAAATAAGAAAACATGTATGTATATTGAATATTTAAAGCAAATGCATACATATATTATGTGTAAAAACATGTTTAAACCATAAGCAAACACATGTACATAAATGTAAAGGGATTCAATACATATAAACATAACACATATTATAAGAAAAGAGGAAAATGTATGTATATATCATATAAGAAAATATATGTACATATCATAAAAGCAAAATGTAAATTAATGATTATCAAATGTCGAATACTAAAGATCAACAAATAACCAAATGTATGTATATCATATAAGCAAATGTAAGTCATAGATCATCAAATATCAAATACTATTAAAGATCATCATATAATCAAATACATGTGGTAAAGATCATAAATCTAGAATGCATGGCCTAATATGAATGTCTACTCCTAGACGAATGGCCATCTGAATGAGAACGGTCCTGCTCTGATGGATGTGCCGAGCCTTGCAAACAAAATTGTGTACAAGATGTGTTAAATACATATAATTTATATTAAATAAATTTTATGAAAGTTATTTTTAAATGAACTTGTATTTTTAAATATCAATCTAGATCTATGCATACATAAATATATTGCATGTACATATACACGTGTGATTATATAAAAATGTAAAACTCACATGTCCACTGATAGTAGATTCATCCATAGAGTCACATTGATCATGCACGCGATCTGGACCAAGGCTAGGAGTGATATGAGGTGTGTCCACTTGTAACAATATATATACACATATATATCAACTTACATGAATATCTAGTTAAAAAAAAAATTTAAAAAGTAATGAAAAAAGAATTGAAACATGCACATGCACACACACATGCACATCATCAGATATTGGATGACCTAAGTCCTCTAAAATAGTCGCCTCCACCATATCCACCAAATGATCAAGTGACAAATCAACATCTGCATCCATCTAATCTATCCCATGTCGTGCCATAAATGATGACTGTAGAGGACTATGAAGGTGAGATGGCATTGGTGATGATGAACCAGAACCAATCAACATATCCATAAAACCCATAGTCTGTGCAACTGCTATATGAACTGTAGGTGGATCCTAATGTGCACTAGTGATTGGCTGAGAGTGATGGGATCCTGGAACTGAACGAACTCTGCATCTCAAATGCTCTCTAACATGCTCTATACCGATCCCATTGTCTAATGCAATGTGGGAATATGCCTCCAACAGGTCCTCAGCCAAACAATGCAAAGTCATGCGTGACATATCTCTTGTGAGTGCATCAAGCTGTGTAGGAGTAGGGATGCCAACCACTGTAAAAGGATCCATGGTGGTCCACTATGCTGAAAATGGTGTGGATCAGGAATGTCTGGATATCAAATACTAACCTACACGATCATCAAATATCCTAGTGGTGGCAGCCACAATGTCACCTACATTGTCAATTGCTTCCTTTTGGGAAGCAACGACAACCTCATCTGCTATGGGGGCTAGAGCTGGGGTGAGAGAAGGAGACCTGTCACCAACCAATAACCTAAACATTGGGGGTGTTCTATCTTCTCGACGATAGGTGGGCCTATCAACAATCCTACCATGCCCCTGACCAGCATATGGTGGAATTTCCAAGTAGTTAACTTTGAGGCCCAAATGGACCTCAACATACAACTGCTGAACAAAATACAATAGAATCTGGTCATTGTTTGGGTATAGACCATGTGCTGTGAGAAATTGTGGGTAGACCAATGAGGCCATAGCATGATTGACACATCTAGTGACCTGGTATCCCCTAACCTTACACACATTTTGATAAAATGGAAAACAAGTGGCTTTTATCATTTCTTTGGTGACACTATCTTGTATTTGTTTAAGGGGAATGTCACCATGTACTTCTTCCTACATGCGGGAAAGAATAGCAGTCACTCTATCTAGGGAATATGCACTAGTCCTCTCAAGTTCATCTTTTAGTTTTTTTAGACTATGGAATATTAACATGCATGGTTCACTATATATCCCCGGGTTTGCACCCTGTGCTAATGAATCTCTCAATTTTTTTTATCTCATTACTAGTATTTTCAAACAAAGAATCTAGCATAGGTGGAACATGATCTACATTTTCCATGTTATATATATATATATATATATATATATATATATATATATATATATATATATATATATATATATATATATATATATATATATATATATATATATATATATATATGTACACCTAAAAAAGCAATGAGACTTTGGTAAATAATATATCTAGATAAAGAGAATACAAATCTAAAACAGTTTTAATAATTCATCTACTCATCAATAATATTTTCATACTATTAACAATTTAAAAAGAATTGGAAGACAACTATAATCTATAACATAGCATCCTTAAATGGTTCAAATTTTAAATGAAACATGAAAGAAAGAATAAGAATACAAAGATTAAAGTATAAAATTATTTGAAAATAATTGGGGATAAAATATTTAATCTAATAGTTGTTAACATAAATGAACTTCAATTATATAGCCAAAGAACATCAAAAAATTATAGATTGGAAAGAAAAATAACTGATATTTATCATATATTTTATATGTATAAAGTTTTAGATACCATCAAACTATTTAAACTTATAGATTGCATAAAGCTATAAATTGAATCGTTAAAACTAATTTATTAAGAATCAAATCTAATAAAGTTTGACTTCATTGCATACTTGTTATAAATATCTCACTAATCCAACCATACATATTATATATGTTAAAAATATATATAATTGTTATTCCCATAATTTTTCACTATATCTTGACGTGGATCTCCTTCAACTAGATCAATTAAAAATTATTTGCAATGTTGGAGGAAAATAGATTTAATATCATTAGAGTTGTCATGTAACTACCTCTCTTGATCAACGATAGATATTATCCACTCTCTAGAATGTAAATATGTTCGAGAGATCTAAAAAATAATTTGTATCCCTTATATCCTTTCATCCAATGTAGCCTATCTCTTAATTGAGATCCTTTACCACAATTAAGTTCAAATCTTCTAAGTTTTATTTCAATGATTTAGTAACCACTCATTGTAGAAAAGTTATTAGTAAGTGATAAACCCAAAATAAGTTTTTTTTTTTTCTATTTGGATCCATATATTTTTTTCCATTCTAGATCTCTTTCTAGCCATATTCTTATTGTAAGATCATAGTAAGGTAGTGCAATAGATTTAAATGCATCCATTTCAAGACCATTGGGAGGTGGGTATACAATATGAACCAAGTATTAATTTCTAATGTTAATTATTGAAAGAAGATGAAGGTCCTTATTTACCCTTAAATGACATTTAAAATGGATATTTTAATGTTCAATATAATGAAATGTTTAAAAAATGAAAGTGACAATAATATTGAAATAAAAAATGTTGAACATGAATGTGAAAATATATTGCAAAATTTGATGGAACACCTATTGAGAGGAGGAGGAGGAGGAGGAGGAGGAGGAGGAGTTCTTGACTATGTGGATATGAACCCTATGACATTGAAATTGCACTCAATAATCGACTTGTTGATAACAATGATTAAACGGATAGCTCACATGAACCAATGAAACTCAATGTGTCTCCAAATTACATAAGAAGAGAGAACCTAAATGTGAAGAAGAAAAAGAAATTCAAAATCCATCTTTTTGTAATGAGTTTGTTAAAATTTAAAAACATTCAAGAACCCCAAAATGGCTTGAAATTGATGAGCATAATAGAAATTCTTGAAGGCAAGAGGTCATCACAAGCCATTCGGTTGTGGGCTTCAAAAATTTTCAATGAATGGTTTTCCAATAAGATGTATTAACCAAAATATTCTAAATTTTTATACAATTACTAAAGATGTACAAAATGAGACCTTTACTAAATAAATTTCAAAGATTCATGTAAACAAAAAGTTTGATCGAAATAATATTGTTGTTAAAGTTTTTTTTAATGCATTCAATTCTATTGTAAATAATAGTAAGGAAAAAGATAAAAGAGTTGCTCATAGACTAATAACATCATTAGTAACAAATTAAATAATTAAAAAGGCTCAATTATTAAGGTAAACTTGTCTTGAATTAAGCCTAAATCATAAAACATTATCAAAAGTACTATCAATAAGATCATGATTAGAAAGTCCTATTCAAAATCATACTTGGGCTTTTAGCAATAGGCTTCCATGAGTCGATAAGAAGCTAATTAATAGCACAAAGGATGAAATTCAACAATTTTGAAACTCTAACTCTAGATTTACATATGAGGTTGGAAACAAAAAAATTTATACTCTACCTAGGCCATTATTTTGTTATGAGTACAAATAGTTTATGATAGAAATACATCCATTATTGTTGAGTTAAAAGTAGGTTAAATATTATTTTTCTTAAAAATTCACTTTTATATAAATGTAGGTGTTTTGGAGAACAAAGCTATAGTATGAATAAGTGATTGACATCGATGGCTATAAATTTCAAGGTGGGGACATTCAATATAATTCATAAGGTGTTATAATATTAAATGCTTTCATTGTTTAGTTAGTTTTAATCAATGTTGTATGATTTATTAAACATTTTTTTAATATTTAAATGTAGGTGTTTTGGGGAGCAGCAGTGATAGATCTAGCTCATTGAGAAAGGATATAGGTAGAGAGGAGGAGTGACCTTGACAAGGATTGAGACATGGATCACCTCAGGGTGGTAGATATGAGTGGAACATATCCATAGAGAAGGATACAATGAGGATAGATATAGGAGACAAATACCTTAGGGGCACCTTTTTAGTTGTGTGTATGCTCTACAGAGTGGATTTACTCATGAGTGCTTTGATGTATTTGAAGACACATTTGTATGAGAACATAGATAATATGATATGGGAACTATTAGTTGTGTTGATGATGGGTGTGATATTTTATGTGTATGTTGATGATGTGCATGATATATAGTTATATTTCTTGTATTTGGATGCTCATAGGTATGGATGTTCATGAATCTTATGTGTATGTCTAATGGTGGCATGTGGAAGGATAAATATGGCTATTGAAAACTTTACCATTATCTTGACAACTAATTATGGCTATATGATTATCTTATTGTAATGAACCTAAGTTCATTCGATAGATATTAGTGAAGTTGAATTAGGAAGCATGGATTGTGCTTTATTATACACATTTTATGTTTAAAAATATGGGTCTAATTTTTGCGATATTGAAAGTCAGTTAAATTTCTTCAATAGTATATCCAAGGTATAGGGATATATTAGTGGTAGGAGTAGTGTAGGATAAAAACGAGAATGTATAAAGAGGGGAAGGTATAGAAAGGTAATGACATGGTAATGGAAGGAGAAGTTACACTATAAGGTTGGATTTTCATAGGATAAGGAGGAATGGTATGAAGAACATATCTGCATAGGATAGTGCTAGTAGTAACAATGGTGTGAACATATATAAAAGGATGGGAGATAAGAAAAATACTAGTGGAGAGAAAGGCGGTAGGACATGGGTGATGGATCCCATGGAAGTGGTAACTATAGTATGATAGGAGGAATCATTATAAGAGGATGAAGGGTAGATGGATGCATAGAGGGTACAACATTATTAAAATCCATTAGAGTGGTAATATTATGAATAGTATTAATTCCCTAAGGATAGCCACCTAATACATTATATAAATTACTAGCCAACGAGTGAGGATATTTAGGGTGGAGAGGTGCATCAATACATAATTATCAATTTAGGAAAATATCTTGTTTACCAACATATGTATCTAAATCATAGTCTCAAGTGACCATTATTTTTCATCTTCTTTAATGTGGCTCTTTATATGGTTGTCATTAGCTATTATATCAAAAAATGATTCAATCTTCATTTTATTTGCTAGTCATATTAGAGTTAAGATGAAAACTCCATAAAACAAGATTTTAAAGGATATTAATTTAACTAGAGAAAAGATCAAGGAAAACACTCTCAAACATGCAATATACCCCAATTGCTTAGACAATGCATATTTCCTAATAATTTGTGCAACTAAAAACTAATAACATGTAATGAATGGATGTAGGTGATAATAATTAAATAATCCTAATTGAACTAGGGTTGTCCTTTTTATATATTTAAAAAGTTGTAAGAGCATTGTATGAAATTGTAAGATGGGAATTACTTATGAAATGTTATATGACACATAAGAGAATAAAAAAGGGGGGTTACACTAGAATATTGATTAGAATTATGGAAATCATCAAGATCATCTTATATGGGGAAAAGGAAAAAATCAAAATTTCCTTCCTCTTATAAATTGTAAACCACTATTCTAAAGCCACCCTAATACCAATTGTTGAAAATCTAGAATACTAAGAGGTGGGTGAATCAATATTCCATAAAACCACTCACATAAAATCCATCTAAGAATTATCACAAATTTGACTAAATTACAAAAAGAAAACATGAAATCAAGACAAAGCATCAACATACATGAAAACCTGGATTTTTACATGGAAAAAAAAAACTGGGAAAAATGACGATGAGGATTAGCTCACAATATAATATGTCCAGATATAGAATATTATAGGGCTCACAACCATGACTCACTATCCTTGAAAGTCTCACAACTTGAATACAAAAAGATGGTTGACTGCCAAGATACAAAAGTGTATGGCTCACTACCATAAGTTTGAACTGATGAAGTATGCACCTTGCCTATGTTGGAGTTCAATTTCAGTGAAGCACAATGCATGAGTAACTCACTTAGCTGCTCATCAATACAATTTGCACATATTCATTTTCAAAATTTTCCATGTGAACTTCCTCTCTTTCTCTCCACACACCACACGCCAAAGAACGTCTTACATATATATACATGTTTATCCATGTTTCTCAATTAGATTAGCCTAATTAGACAAACCTTAATTCAAAAAGTAACTTTTTCGGCATGGACCTAAGACAAATCCCTTTAATATTAATATGTAGTTGGGTCAGCCAAAGTTAAACCAAAACTCCAAACCTATGTACATTCCATCAAATGTGCAACACAAGAACTTATTAACTCATTGAATTATCCCTTGGATGACATCAAACTACTTATCTTTGACACTACATGGTATGATAATGAATTATGAGAAAATCCAGAATCTCCCACAATAGAGTGGACGAGAAAAAATCACTAAGGATTGTAGAACATAATACTATCATTCATATCTCCCAAATTCCTTCACATATCATCATGAAACTCTAGGGTAGAATACATCTTGTAGGCTCAAACTTTTGTACAAAGTCTTGTAATGATATGTTTTACTGAGGTAGAATCCAGACCAAAAATCCAACATATAGAGCCAGTGAGAAAGCATAGCACTATTCACAATCAACTAGTAACAGTACCTCACAACCCATACACCCTAGTCAGTTGGAACCATGTTAGAGAATGCAACTGATGTCAGGGTAAATCATGTTATCAAATTCTAAGTAGATCATAGAAAAATAGGATAGTCCAGATCAAAATACCGAATCAATAGGCATTCATAACCAGAGCAACAAAATACTAGAAATCAGAAAAATTCCATTATCTATTGACATCAATGACAACCTATCAATTTCCAACATTGGTTAGTGATCCCCTTAGGATTCTTGACATGGACTAACCACCTCCTATGGATATGTTAACTTTGATGGTTGTATTGGGCATTAACAGATTAATATTTTGGTGCAACGGTAACTATGGGGCCAACAATTGGTATCAAAGCCAAAGGTGTCAGGTTCGAATCCCCTCGGGTAACACTGAGGGAGAGATTGTTGGCAACTATTCAATTCTCCCCTTAGGATTCATGATATGGACTAACGACCTCCTATGGATCCATTAACTCAGACGGTTGTATTAGGCATTAATAGGTTAATCTTTTGGTGCAATGACAACTGTGGGGCCAAAATTTTCCTCCAGGTTCAATATGTTCATTAACCTAACCTCTATCCTATCATTATTAGTGTAAAATTCTTGCATAAACTATAGGACTAGGATTTGGAGGTTTACTAGGAAAACAAGCTTTTGATCATAGACTAATTTGTAAGGAGATTTTCCTAAGACTGCTTTAATTTTGGTTCTATCCACCCATAAGGAAAATTTCAATTGTGTGTGCTAGTCCCTAGGATTGTGTTCTAAATTTTTTTTAATAACATCCAACAAGTTCTTATTGGCATATTCCGCTACCCCATTTCCCTATGGGTAGTAGTTTGAAGAATATTTCAAAATAATCTTATATTCAAAAGCCCATTGGATAAACTATGCAGAATGAAAAGCAAGGCAATTGTCACATACCAGAGTGAATGGTACCCCAAACATGGTGATAATGTGATCTTGTAAGAACTTGATGACAAAATAAGTGGTATAGTTCTTACATGCTTGGGCTTCCATCTATTGGGTGCAATAATCTATTGTTGTTAGGATGAACTTATGACCTATAGAGGAGTTTGGATTAATCACTCCAACAAAATATAATGCCCATTGGGAAAAAGGTCTTACCTCATATATTGGTTACAGGGGCATTACTAGATTGTGTTCCTTGGATGCATATGTTTGACAAGTATGACAATTCCATACATGTTGACATGCATCCCAAAATAGATGTGGCCAATAGTAACCAAACCTGAAGATCTAATGTGTCATGGCCTCTGTAGACCCATGCCAAGTACCATTTTTTTTGTGGAATTCGTTCAAGAATTTATTGGCCTATTGATGGTCCAAAAACCTCATGTATATACCTTCAAAGTTCATCCTAAATAAAGTCCCATTTTTTTATCATGTAATGGTCACTTGTCAACCTCAACACCCTTCTTTGTGTGGGATTCATTCCTTCAAGACACTTATTGTTTAGCAGTAAAAAGATTAAATCAACATACGAAGGATCACTAGTGAAAGATTGCACTATATATTGTTGATATGTGATACTGGAGTTCACCTCTTATATTTCCTTTGATAAAACTTGTCCCTGTACTAACTTCATGGGTTGGATTTCTAGATCAAGTTCCTATAGAATTCTCATCCACTTCCCTATACTCTGAGTTCACTTTTCATCAACAGGGACTTCATGGTAGGGTCTAGGACAATAACTATTATCTTACTAAGCAAGATGTAATATTGGAACTTCTTAATAGCCCTTACTAGTACAAAAGCCTCTTTCTCTAGGGGTGAATGTCTGACCTCTACATTTTTGAAGGGAGAGCTCATGAAAACAATTGTTCGTTCATCCCCTTCTTTCCATTGTATGAAGAGGGTTGCATAGGAGTGTTCTAATGCAAATAAATAAATCAAGAATGGTTACAAATAATTTGGACTACTCAAGATCGGAGCTTCTGAAATAGACTACTTGATTTGTGAGAAGGTTTCCTTAGCCTCATTACTCCACTCAATATTGACATCCTTCTTTATCATTTTATTCAATGGTTTAACAATTTATGCAAACCTAGTTATGAATTTTCTTACAAAGTTTATCTTCCCAAAGAAATACCTCATCTCTTTCTTGCTACCAAGCATGGGCAGCTTCAAGATTGATTCCACTATTTTTGGGTCAATGAAAATTCCTTTCTCTAAAATCACATGTCCTTGTAATTTTCCTTTTGAAACCTCGAATACACTTTTCTTCAGGTTCAATGGTACACCAAACTTTATGCATCTCTCAAGCACATTTTCCAAATCTATAACATGGTCATTTCTATTTTTTGAAAAGACAGCTAAATTTTCCATATAAATAATAATGCACTTCCTTATCAGGTCATTGAATGCAACATCCATTACACATTGAAAAGTGGCCCCTACATTGATTAGGCCAAATGACATCCTTTGGTAAGTAAATGTTCCCCATTTGGTTTTGAAGGTCATTTTCATCTGATCCTCATACTTCACCAAAACTTGATTGTATCTTGAGTAGCCATCTATAAATGGCATCATGTGTGACCCATTAACAATCTAAAGTATTTCTTCAAGAGATGGGACAAAATAATTATCCTTTTTCAAGGCTTTGTTTAAGTTTCTAAAGTCTATGTATAACCCGATTTCTCCATTTTTCTTGTGCACTAGTACTAGATTGGCCACCCATGTTGAGTGTCTGATGGGGAAGATTACTCTAGTAAATAGAAACTTTTATACCTCTTCAAGAATGAGTGGCTCAATCAAAGCATTCACCAAATGTTTATTTTGACAAAATGGTTTGTCTTGAGGTTTAAGGGGAATCATGTGTGTTATCATCGAGATGTTGAATGTCTTCAAATATTCATACCCCAAAGAAATTGCATCAATGTACTCTTTTAACAACTTAATGATCTTGTCATAGATATTTCTTTGGAAGGATTTTCCCATGAGGATATTCCTTTCAAGGCTAGAATCGAGCAGGTGGTAGGTTTCATACTTTCATCCATCAACATTAGCAAGAACTTTTTCTCTAGCTCTAGTGTTGGAATCAAATATATGTTCTAGTGCGAACATCCCTTTTGTGATACTATTGGTTTTGAGATTTATAAACCCATTTGGGTACAAGATTTTAGAATCCCATCCTCTCGAGTCCCTATCAGTTTCATCTATAATTTTCTCCTCAAAGACCCTTGAATTAGCTAGGAAAGCCAAAATATGTTGGTCATCATCAAATACCTAAAGTTTCAAACATTATCAAGAATTTTTGGGACTGAAACCAACTCGATAGAGAACGTTTTTAGCCTAGAATGTTTCATGGGTTCCAGTGTGCTTGTTGCAACAAATAGTGCATTTACAATTTGATTATTTTCCCTTGTGATTAGCTTTATATCAAATGCATCAAAATCTTTGATTAAACTCCATATATTGTTCTGATATGCTGCCAATTTCTTATTGTGGAAAGTGTATTGAATCCAAACTTTCTTAACAATTACCTCTGAATCCCCTAGTGCTCTAAGACATTGTACCTTGTTTTGATGGGAAAACATGAGTCCCCAAGCCAATGCTTTGTATTCTGCCACATTGGTGAATCTAAACTGTAACCTATAAGAGGAAAATTATGTTTTCCCCTTGGGGTTGATTAACTTGACTCCAACTCCACTCACTTGTGTGGACTTACATCCATTGAATTTAAGTGTTCATAATTGATTTTGTGGTGGATGTGCTCCTCTTTTGTATCTTTTTCAGGCAGTTGTGTTTGAAGGGTCAATTTTATGCTTGGTTCCTTAGTGTTGTTTATCACATGATTTTTAGGAACATCTAGATCCTTTGGTAATTCCTCTAGCATAGGGATATGACTTTGTATGATTTTTTGGGGTTCATCAACCTTTAGTTGTGAATCCATTAAGAGATCTTGTGTTTGACCTAGCAATTCCAAGCCACTAGATACATTATCTAGCTTTGTTAGAATGGGTACAAAATTGATTTCAAGTGAAACTTGATGGCATTCTCCCAACGTTGGATTGTTGGGTGGGCCATCTTCCTACTATTTGACTTGATTCAAAATACCTTGGCAAGGTTGACAGGTTAATCTAGAATGGTTTTGATAATGCACTCTACACCAATTGGGAAGTTGTAACTCCCACAATTCGTCCCCCTCTTCAAGAACCAATTTATCTTGATTTAACCTTTGCATTAGTATGCTTCAATTGATTGAAGCCACACATTCATCAATTTCTATAGGTTGTGATGTTTTTTTTCTAGTGATAGTTGTAAAGGTCATAATCTCGTCAATTTTGTATACTACTAGATTAGTTTCAAAGTGGGAAACCTCATTAGGATGGTCATATTTTGTATCCTAATTTGGTTATCTAAACCTTTCCATGGCAACCACACATGGGAAAAGTCCAAAGAAATATATCATCCCAATACTTTCACCCAATACCTACTTAAGAGCATACCATACAACTTTGGGATATTAGTAACCTGAATATTGATATAGTTTTGGATCTTAGGGTTTGATCCTAATTACATGAGAACATATTTCAATTCCTCTACAAAATTCACCTCAGTTTTATCTAGTTGTATAACTCTTTTGTGGGTTTGAATTGGGGTCATGCCTAATTTCTTGTAGATAGAGTATGGCATGACATTCCTTGAGGTACCCATATATATCAAGCAATTGTGAAAGTTCTTTCCAAATATCCTCAAGCTCAGTAGGAAGGGAGGGATACCTGACTTCCCTTGATTTATGGTTGCATTCATATCTACATTGGTAGCTACTTTAGTTTTTCCTCTTGACCGATCTCCTTCACCTAAATCTTTCACTAATATTTCTCATTGGGTGGGGAAATACTTCAAGACATCAAAGAAAGATATGTTGGATTTAACCTCCCACATTTCCCTAAGCAAGTCATAGTCCATATCATTCTAGTATTATGGCTTGGAAATGAAGACATCGGATGAGGGTTATTATCAGCTCTAAGATTTTGTGGTACCAGATTGCCACTAGGGGTTTGGAAGTAGTAAATGGTCCCTTATTTTGATTCATCAAAAGGTCCCCCCCTTAGTTTGGAAGGATTGAGCATCATAGGTATCAGTCTCGTGCTCATTGTCTTCCTAAAATGATTATCTAAAATCATTAGCCATCTCAAATGCCATGGAAATATCCATATTCCCACCATTTCTATTTGTGTTGGACTAGGTGGATTGGGAATCATCATGAGATATTTTAATCACCTTTTCCATTTCTAGGTGATTCACCTTGGTATGAGTAGAAGTATCATGCAGCCTACACTAGTTGGTCATAAAATTTAGATCTACTACATTAGCAGTGTGAGTTTAATTGTAATTGGTTTGGTTATTGTTTGTGACCCCACCATTATTTTGCCTTGTATCCCATTTCCTATTGTAGGGTTTTTGATTATACCCTCTATTTTGGTTCTAAAAATTTCTTTGATTTTGATTACTGCTCTAATTTTGACAACCTCCCTAGTTTTGATACTGATCTTAGTTTTGAGGAGGATTGATCCTAAGATAAGCCATCTCATTAGTTACTTGGGAGAGTGTTTTCTTTAAATTCTCCATCTTAGATGATAAGTGTGCAGCTTGTTTGTTATCTCTACTTGTCCCTGATTAGTTAATCTATTGTGTTGATGGAAGATTTACTTGAGGATTATGTCCTCCCCTATTGTTTTGGGAACTATGTTTGAGGAAGTCATACATCCCATATTTTTTTGATACATTAGTTTGAGCATGGTTATTACCATTGTTAATCCATGTCAACTAGGGTGAGGGATGTATTTCAACAAATGAATTATATGTATACTTAGACATTCTTGGGACTATATTCATCAGTGGGATGCCATTAGTAATCATGTTTTTTATTGTTGTTATTTGTTTGGGAATCCTTGGGTACCCTAGAGTAAAGGTAAGGTTCCTCCCATACTGCTTGGTAGAGGGGTTATTTTTTGTTGTATTTTGATAGCTAGATGATACACTTTAGCTAGGAAGATTGTTTCTACATTAGTATAGGTTAGGAATATAGGAGTCAATGGATCTATGGCTTTGAGGTATGTCTAAATTGTAATGTTTTTTGTGACTATGTAGGGTGTGTGTAATCTTCTGTACATCCTTTAGAACCGGGTGTTAAACAATGACAATGGTTCATTGGCCTCATTTCTAATGGTGGAAAATTGATGGTAAAGAATAGTTGGGTCCACGTAAGCCCAAAATTGATTGATAAAGGTAGTCTCCAAATCTACCCAACTAGTAATGGATCCTATTGGTAAATTCAAATACCATTTGTAGGCCATATTCCTAATGAACTAGGAAACAAACTATAGGCTACATCTCGGTGTTATATTTAGGCTTTCACACAAGCATCTTTGAAGGATTGGATATGCTCCTTTTTACTTCTTGATTCTCCATGAGCATATCCAGGAAAAAATCATTCTCAATTTTTTGGCATATCATGGATGCCACCTAGGATGGTTCCTAGGGGTGATGGGTTTCTTGTGAAAAATTCCATTGGTGGAGGTAGATTGGGTTGAAATGGTGGTGGTACTAGTGGAAATCCAAGTGGGATTACTAGTGGTGCAACTCTATTTCCTCATATCATTCTAGGTTGGGTAAGAAATCCGAGTTCAAAAAATGGCCCCTTGCGAGGAGTAGATCTCAAGATTCGTTCAAACCAATCGAGCGAGAAAGAACCATTACACTCCATCTTGTTTCCTAATAGGCCCTCCTTCTAGCACAAGTTTTGTTGATGTCCAATATGACACATCAATACAAACAAGAATTTAGACAAATAAAGAAGATAACTAGTCATAGAATCAATTATCTTCCAAGGTCATAGGAGTTGGTTTACAACTATGTTGTTTTACTGAGTGGAAAATGTGGCTATAATGTTGAAGGGGATACTAGTCAATGGTAACAAACTAGGTATTTTGATTTCAAAGGTCCTAACTAACAAAAAACTTTAAATAAAAAGAAAAAGATATTCCAAGGTTTTTAGTAGAAAATGTGAACAAATATTTTAGTACTTCTTTATCTAGACATGCAATTCTCCAATAAGCCTTTAAATTTAAAGTAATAAATGGAATAGCTTGTAATGATTATGCATTTAAATTGATCCATAGTGCAAATTTAATCAACATATTCAGATTCTTTCCTCACAACATCAAAACCCATAACAAGATTTATTCTATTAATTTATTAAAGAATTGTATATCAATAAAAAATAGGAAAATACCATTCACAACAACACCAAAGATATATTTGAATCCGACTCCTATTTATTTTAGTCAAATAAGTAGCATTTACACCTAACAAACTTCACTGGTGCATGAAAAAACTATTGTCTTTGATATCACTTCCTAAAACTAACTTAGAAATTTAACTAAGGGTAGAAAGATCATAAATTGTTCTAGCCTAAGGATTGGAAATCATACTCCAATTTTCCAACCTTTATAAAGAGTAAATTATTACAATATATAGTCATTGCAAATCATATTTCCGTCCAAAATGAAACATGGAATCCAAAAAATTAAGGCACTCAACATGCAGATCCAAAAATATAGGCATGACTAAGTGGAACTAGAGTGGACACTGGCAAGGACTGGCTACTAAGTAAAGTGGAACCTTTTTCCAAATATGATGTAGATGATCTTCAATTCAACTACAACAATATCCTATTTTATAGGAAATTCTCAAAAAGTGGCATCTTTCTTTATTCCAGGTCAAGAAAACATATTCTAGTTTTCAAATTTTAAAACTCATTGTGTCTTATGTTGTTGATGCTCTTTGAAAATGGCTAACACTTGGGTTAGCACCTCTTTATTGGGCCCATTCACCCAATCAATTCTGAAAGTTTCTTTTCTCAAAATAGGTCTCAGCCACTACAACTGTATTCTTCGGTTGATGAATGTCATTCCTGACCCATTTTATGGTGTACTTAATGTTCATCAACTTGTCTAAAATGTATTCTTCATCCCTATTTTCAACCTTTATTATTCCATCCGACTTATTATTCCATGTGTCCTTAATGACCTACAGTGTATCTAGCTTATGACTTGGCAACAAGAGATTTTGACTAATAACTATGGTGATGAAACTCTAAAATAGGAATTTTTCTTCACACAAATCCTTTTGTAACTTAAGCAATATTATCATGTGTTCAATTATTAATTCCATATGGAATAATAACACCTTAGTACATTTATCAAGATAACTAGAGTCTTCATCTCCCAATACTCTAGACTTGTTGAGTTCTTTCGTGCTCATCTTATTCATTCCCTTGAGTTGCTTCAAATACTCTCTATATTTTTCTTATTCTTTCCATATTGTATTTGTACACTGCTCCAATTTCTCTTCCAATGAGCCGGATTCCTCATAATTTTTATATCCTATGGCTAGAAGTTTATTTATTTTTCCCTTAAATTTCTTAATCCACCTATCAAAGAGGTGAGCCTTCTCTTCTATTTAGTGAGGTCATCTACTTCCTTCTTGCTCATTAGTACTAGTACTTCATATGAAGATGAATACTCCGAAGTGGGGGAAGAAAGGTCCTTCAAGAATCTCTTCAGTTTCTCAATCTGAGCTTTTAATTCATCCTTTGTTTGCTTGTCCTTCTCCATCCTTTCCTTCATTGAATGGGTTGCCAAATCTATAAGGAACATTTGTTGGCTATAGGTTTTCATACCAAAGTTGACCATTATTAGTTGATAATTTGATGCTTGGAGCTCTCGGTCATCTTTTTCCACTAATGGTGTTGCAATTTTAGCCACCAACTCTCCCACATCATTTATTCGATCTAAGTGTATGGTTCTTGAATTCTTCTTTGGCTTCATCTTTTCAACTTCCTTCATCATTTCCTGCCAACAAAGGGGTTGAGCCACAACCTATTGTGTCTTATCCAAGTTCAATCTTAACCATGTGGGATCCCCTATGGTTTTTTTCATCTGTTGTTCTTTTTGAGGGGTCTCCCTTAGTATCTCCTCAATTGGTTTCCCTATGTCAATCTTTCTTGATGAGGAAACCTTTTCTTTCTCTACCCTTTCCCTCTCAACTTTCTCATTTTCTCTCTTTTCTTACTCAACCTATTGTTTTTGAGCTTTCTCTTATTCCATATTTTTCCTTTGAGCTTCCTCTTGCTCAACCTTTTCTTTCTTAGCCCTATCCAAGGTAGCTTATCTCTCATCACTCTCAATTATCTCTCATTGGTTGTCCTCGATGAGAACATGCTCTAGGTTCTCTGCTCCACCATTCACCTCCTCAAAATCAATATCCTTAGCTATCTTTAGTTCCTTGAACCTTGTTCTCTCAGGAGACTTGGTTAGCTCATCTTCTTCACCACCCTGTTCCTTCTCTTCTTCTAGGGGAACCCCTTTAGTATTTGATAGTGAAGGGGATTTTGTAACATCAATTATTAGTGTCTCTTTGTCTTCTTCTATTACTTGTCACATTTTCTGACAAGTGTTGGTGGTGGGTTGTTCTGAAGTAGTACCCTCAAAAGGGTATAAAATTGTTATGGACTACACTCCCAACCCAAAAAAAACTCCTATAGATGTAGCCAAACATGTCACAAAGTCCTTTTGGAAAGCCTCTACCACCTTCTCCATTGTCAGGTCCTCCTCAACTTTTTGATGTGGAGTCTTCTTTAAAATTTTATATTCCCTAGGGCTTGTGGTAGAAGATGTTATTTCCTTGAAGTCTTTTCTCTTCCTTGAAGATCTAATTTGGTAAGTCTCGATAGGGAGCTCAATCCACTTGAGGCTCTTTTATACCACTATTGTAGAGACTTCACAATGGAACACTCCTCCTTTTCCATCTAGTTGATGGGATCCAAAGCACTAGTTCCAACCTGATCTTTATCATATTGAGGATCAAGTGTCAATCCATAATCTGGCATCCCCTCTGGTATATCTCCTTTTATTTTGAAATCTCTTATATGTGGGATTGTCAATCTTTCATATCTTCTCTTCCTCACCTCAAATGCATCTTGTAAATCAGTCCAAAAGTCTTCAATGTTGGGCTTATGGTGTGATAAAAGAGATACATACAAGTTATTCATTTTACCTTTTAGGTTGAAATCCTTTCTCATAATATATTTCTTCATGTTTATAGCATGTAACTCCTATGTGGTTATTTTAGCAATTTCTATTAATGAACATGAGTAAAAACAAAGCTCAAAGGGATATTTCATGCCCCCTACCTTATGCTTTCTAGAAAAATTTGCATTAATTTCCATCATTTTTCTAGAAAATTCAATCAAAATTAGCTTGTCACTACAACATCAAGGCAACAAGAGCAAGGCCTTATCATAAACAAATATCCAAATGTATGTAGACTTGGGGTACTGTATGAACCAGTTTCCCTAATCATCAACCAAGGCCATTACCTTCTTTGACAACATGAATCCATTGTCACCTATCAATTGGTTGATCACTGCATATAGGAAAGCATCGTTTATTCTTTTGAAATGTTTTTCTACTTTCATATGGTCTAGCTGATCATAGTATTCCAAAATCTTACTTTTTCTAGGTCCTTCTCCACTAACACCCATAATATTTAGCCCTAGGAAGTTCCCCATCCTTGTAGCACAATAGATGATGTATGAGGACATGAAAAATTCCTTGGAATCCTTTACCTTAGTGATTTGATTTTTGATAGTTTCAAAGACCATTTTCCCCCAATCTAAATAAAAATCCCCTTTCAAGATGAAATATATGAAGTAGAACATCCAAACTTCATACATATGAGAGTCCTTGTTGCCAAATTCCCTACATAGTAATGTGATAATGTCTCCTATCTTAGAGTAAAAATCTGACCTCCTGAATTTAGTGGGATTCTTAGCGATGGATTTCCTTTCTATTTTGAGCCAATTCTTGTTTAAATACCTCTGATGGGTATTGACATCTGCCTCATGCTATTGAATTTCCTAAGCCTCAATTATGGTTATGGGATTGGGTCGTGGAGGCAAGTCAAAAACTAACCTTATCATTGCTAATTTTAAGTCAATAGTTTCATTCCCCCAATGGTCAATGCATTTTCTCTTGATTGGATTATAGGCCTTTGCTACCACCACTATGAATTTTGGGCACTGGAATACCACCAAAAATGAGGTAACATGAGCCAAACCTAAGGTATCTATTTTCTTATCCCTAGGAAAGGCATCTTTTTGAAAAAGTATCTTCACGACATTGGAGGTGAATTTGGATACTACTAGGACCCCCTAAAGCTTGTACTCCATTATGAAAGGAAATTATTCAGGCTTCACTTTCTTGGATTTTGTCTCTTTTTCTACCTCCTCAGCACCAAATTCCTCGCCTAATTCAGACAAATAGTGAAACTGAAGAAAAAAAATTACCATCACAATTCTATAAGGATCATTCATAAAATTGGCCATAGAGTGAACCTTCAATTATGTGATATCGGGCTTTGAAATCCCATAAGAACATCCTAAAAATACAAAGAAGTTTTTTATCTTGTTGGGAATCAGGTTCGAGAATGGACCTATGAACTGGATTGTAAATCAAAGAGTCCAATCAAAACCCATAGATTCAATAGGACTATTCATTAGACTAGTGAAGATCAAAATCAGGAATAGACTCAGGATCTGAACCCTCTTAGTAAAATGTAGTTGGGATTCAAGGTCCCAAAAGGTCTCACAGTGCGTGGGTGTCGAGGTCAAAACTGACCCTCAAATTGAGACCTTTGATTCCAAGTCTGATTGGGATTGGAAGTCCTAAACAAATTAGTTGTAAGGAGAGCCTTCGACTTCATGGAGACGTGAAGGACTATAACATTAATCTTGTTGAAAGTCAGGAGTGGGTTCACACAAGAGATTTATACTTTTAACAAAGGGGACCATCAAAACTTCAGATCATGCAAGGATGGTAAAATGTATTTCCAAAAGGATTTAGAGATCGATATTGAGAACAAATCCTAGATTAGGCCAAACCAATAGATGGTCCAAGCGAAACTCTAAGTCTTGAATAGAAGAAAAGGAAATTTTGATAAGTTATGAATTTGGTGAAGTCGAGCTTCATATTTTATGATTGAGAAGTGATCCTAGAGTTTGATCATCATGCAAAGGGGAAGTGTAGGGTTGTGAACCCTGTGAGGAAATTTTCAATGAATAAAAAAAATAGTCCAATAGGTCAAAACTATCATATGAAAACCCTAGTTGAACCCTAGGGTACAATAAGAAAAGGAAATCTTATAAGAAAAAAGGCATGTCAGGGTTAATAAACCCGACCAAAAAATAATTGGGATCTTTAATCCATAACTCAAAAAGGGGCACCATCAAATGAGAGAAAAACAAAAGTATAAATGGGAAAAAAAACACAAGCACATAAAAAAGGGAAATAAGCAGGCAAAAACAAAAACCAAGAAAACAACAAAAGTAAGAAAATAGAAAATGAAGAAAAAATGAAGAAAAAACCAACCTCGAGACATGAAAAGGGTGAGAAACTAATAGGAAATCGATCACACCACTCCATAATGCAACAAATACTCTATGAGAGCCCCACAATCTAAATTCGTAATAGCATTATCCAATTGTGACCCAATTCGAGCAAGAAATCTAATTATAAATTGGCCCCTCATGCGAACCAATCCACCATTAATGTGGTTGGTGATCAGAAGTTTGGGGTTGGGGTGAACACAAGAAATTGGACCATATGGGGAAGGTTTGATTAGGACCTCCATCCTCGAGTGGATTGAAGTAGGTTAATAGAAGAAAGAACATAAAGTGAGGGATGAAAATTAGATTTTGAATCTAGGAAATTTGATTCCAAGATTGGGTTTAATCCTTGATCCTACCACAAGAATTAAAAGAGGGGGTGGGAACAGAAAGTGGACTCAGACCTTTTAACAAAAGGTCTGAAGTTTGAATCAGGACCCGATCCTTGATAGGACAACAAAGAAGTGGGATTGGGGAACCAAATCTAACTTGGAACTTTTAAGAAAAGGTCCAAGATCTGATTTAGACCCAAATCCTAATGAGACACAAAGTATATAGGGCCAGGGAACTAGCATGGACTTGGAACCTTCCAAGAAATGTCCAAATTTCATATTGAGACCCGAAACCTGCTAGAGACAAAACAAGCAAAACAACATCTAGGGAAGAAAACAACCCACATAAATAGAAGGAACCCAAAAAAAGGAAAAAACAAGAGAGAAAAACAGAAAGACAACAATGGGGGGTCCATTTTGACCATGAAGAAAATGGGTGGTTATGCAAGGCATAACATGACCTTTGTTAGTTGTATGTAGGGGATATAAATTTGATCTTGTAGAGGAATTATAACATATTCTAGGTATATTTATTATATATTTTCTCCTTATTTTACTAGTAATAAGATGACATGAATTCAAAAAAAATTTAGAAAAGGAAATTTTATACATATAAATATATGCTTGTGCAAGAGAAAATGAACTTGGTTGAGTATACTTACCTGTGAATAAAATCATTTAAAATCTTTATTTTGTCTATGTAGGACAACAAAGAAAATAAGTCAGTATATATGTATTATTATTATATTGACAATCTTATTATTGTTCTAGTTTTATATTATGTCACAATTAAGGGAAGAAATTTCAAGTTTAGGGTGAAACAACTATAAATGGTTTTATTGAATCATTTATCTTATTGGTTTGAAATTAATAGAAATATTCTTATTTATTCAAAAACATAAATATATGAATGATATTTATATATAAATAGATATGTATATATATATATAGATACATAAGTGTGTATAGTCTATTTTGGATATATTTGTAAATATGTATGAAAAGCTTGATGCCTAGATTGGTTATTATGGCTGTGAGTAATTAGATTTTACTCAAAGCTTTTATTATGGCATATATTACATAGATATGTGATTATTCTTATAAAAAGAAATAGATAACATGGTTTACCTTCATTTTTCATAGTAATTTATTCTCTTGAATGAATCCAGAGAGAAAACACAAAAAAACTAGAAATATATAATGATATTATTGTGTTCAATCAATATGAAAGTGGATAAAATTTTTTATTTATCAATATTTACAAGTTCTCAAGACCTTTTAGTAATAGTCCTAGAATCATGAGTCCATGGTAGGAAGGTGACACTATCGGAAATGTGCTTTAACCTATAAAAGAGTTAAATGTTGTATGTTGTGAAATTTAGGGGAGTATTTATATTCATGAAGTAATTGTAAGGACATATGAGCACATGGTAGTAGGAAAAATATGTGAATTTCAAGTATGAAAAGTAGAAGTTTTTTGTTAGAAGTATAATTCAATAACTTTCCATCTATTGAAAATATCTAAATAAATACATATTTGGTCTTAAATATTAATAAAAAATTAGATGATTAGTAAAATGAGTCAAATATGTGATAAACCATAGGATGGATATCATTTCAATTTGATTTAGAGGTGTGTGAACACACAAATACATTTACTATGGAAGTTTCTTTTATTTTAAAAAATATGGCCAAAGTGATGCAAAATTCTTTGCTTGCATTTCCATTCACAGTGTTCTAGATTTCATAATAGAGAAATAATGGTCATACTTAGTTAGAGTAAATTCTAAATTTGTATGGTCAATTGGATTATGTAGGGAACAACAATAAGACTCATATGTAATGAAACTTTTTGGTTTCCTCTATCTATACTCTTCATGAAGGATAGGGCCACTTCTAGATGGAAGGTCTATGGGGGACTGTCAGTTTGTGGTTGGAGGAAAAGCACTTGGGTGATGATCTCCCTCTTGCACATGACTTACCAAGACTTGTGAGATAGATGTAGGATTCTAGATAAGGAATATTTTATAACACATACTGGTGTAATTGCAAACATGTTGCTTTAATGCAATGCATGTATGTAATATGAAAGAAAATTATTGTCATAATTTCTATGTTATAATTTTTCATTTCAAATTCAATTATACTTTGTAATGATTGTTGTTTCTACTTTAATATTTTTCATGTAAAAAAATGAATTATGAAAAAAAACATCATTTTTAGCATGTGGTTATTTGCTTTCTTGTTAATTCACAAGTAATTCTAGTTATGATGGTTGATGTTGTTACAAGATAATCACAATGATTTCTTGGAGTGGATTTTAGAGTCAACCTCTTTAGCTTCTGAGAAATTTAGGAGGAATAGGTTCTTATCCAAAACCAAACAAGATGCTTCCCAAATATCTATAAACATGCTCTAGAGTAAAAATACTAAACATGCACAACAACCCTAGCCAAGACAATCCTAGGTGCACTCTATACCCCGAGTTGGAAACACTCTAAGTTCCCCCTTCTCCAATGCTCACAGCCTACTAAACCAAAATGTCACTCTCAATAATATTTCTATAAATTTCTTCTCTTCCCCCAACTTACCCCAATAATTAGTTTATTCATGGTTTATAAATAATTCAAAGGTTTGTTCCAATTGTCACATCCCTTTAAAATAATACTACACTTCTTTTAATAATCATCTAGTGAAATAATAACTCTATTAATTTATTTCAACTTGTTTACAAATTTAGTATATTTTACATTCTTTTTACCAAGAAAAAGTCCCATAACAATACAAGTAATGAACACATCCACACAAGAGAACACAAACTTTACATGTAAATTGAAAAGGGAAAAACCACAATGAGAAAAGTTTCTTGGATCTATTACCCAAATCCAACCTCACAAAATAATGTAGATCTTACAATAATTTTGTAGGTACAAACCCACATGAATTACAACCCTGAATGGAGATACCAATCCCCTTGAATTTTTATTTGTAGGTACCAACCTATAGGAGACACCAATCCCATTGGATTTTGATTTGCAAGCACCAACTACAAGAGACTCCAATCCCCTTGAATTCTTATCTGTGGGAACCAACCTACATGAGACACCAATCCCCTTAGATAGAGCTTCAACACAACCACTGAGCACTAACTTAGATCAAGAGGTTCCAACCTCACATTACAAAAATAATATGGATTTTTTTTCAAATATCAATAGGAAAACACATACTATATCTATGTGAACATGATATTTTAATTTTTTTCAACTCACTTAACTTCTCTTCTGAACTCACACACCATACACTCACACATTTCACACACCCTTGGTTTTCATGAAATGATAAAAAATATATATATCCATTCCATAATGTTATAAACATCTTGATGTTGGCCTAGAATATTTTAACATCATCCACAATTAGCCATGTCGACCAAAGAAAAAACTTTAATTCAAAATGATATGAAATGTGTAGTTGGCTTGACCCTAAATCAAATGCATTATTATAGGAGTAAAATGATGTCATGCACTTCATACCATGATCTTAACTAGTCCTATTTTTCCTTCACACACTTCCTCTAGCTAGTGCATGATTCCTTTCTTTAGCACAAACCCTCAACCATCTTTCACATTTATTCATGAATTATAGTCTTCAAACTAACATTTCTAAATGCTTCATCTAAGAACCAATTATTATGAAAATCAAGAAACTTACATATCTTTTGAGTATATTTACTAATCTTCAGAACCACAAGCAATAATAATGAATAGTAGTAGAATACATCACCAAAAACAATGAAACTTCAATATAGTGCATATTCTTCTTCTGAGAAACAAACCTCAAAAAATTACTGCAAACACTTCCAGACTTCCACAAACGTAGTAGAAATACAAGAACTATTGATTCTGGTATATATTCAATCTTCACATGTTTTTTTTTACAATAATGATAACATTAACATTTGTAGCTAGCCAAAATGTAATTAGTCGATCGAGAATCGTAACATCTCATATTCATCTATTGTTATGGAAAGATTCTAACTACCAATTGTTTGCTAAAACTAACTAACTCATTTTTATTCTAGGGTTTCCAAATCGATTTCAACTGAATCAATTTAAATTTCAACTAACTTCTAAGTTTTCAGTTTCAACTAAATTGAAACAACTAAATGATTTCACCAAACATTTCACATAAGACAAATAATTAATTAACTGTCAACAAGGGTTTCGTTTTAAACAAAATAGTAATTTAATATTCAATAACTAATTTCCATAATTTTCCATCTCAACTGAATTAAACATTTAACTATCTAATTGAACAACTACAAATTCTTACAATGAACATTTAACTTAAAATAATATGTATTTCTTTAATGAAAGTAAACATTAATTGACAAATGTATGTACCTAGAATTAAGAGTGAGGAAGAATTACATTTGATTGCATCTCAATGTTGATATACATGGGAATATTAATCAATGAGGAAAAGAGAATTATCATCAGGGGCTTTACCACCCAACCAAGACCTACTGGTCTCCTGAGTTTCTTCAATTTAAGAACCCAACCCTTCATGAGGGAAATCAATAAGGATCAAATTATCATCATGCCATTCTGAGCTTGGTGTCATGAACCCATACCACTAGTCGATCCCTCCTCTATAGTTACCTCCTCACCAAAAGGATCATTCTGACCAAAATTATATCTGGTTAATGATAGCTAGCCAATGCCTAACTGGCGTCATACCTTGGCCAAGGAATTTTTATATTTCTGGCACTCCTATGTCATCAACACTCTCACCTTTGCTCGACATGATAACACTTATCTCAAGGTCTAATTTTACTATATCATGTTTGGCTATCATTTTTCTCTTTGGTTGAGGTTAATTCTTAACCATAGGATTTTATATTTCAATGACACATTATAACACTTGGTTCAAGTTTTATATTTTCAAGACATGTTTCTAAATCTTTCTTCTAGATTTCAGATTTAGCAATTTATGTTAGATAATAAAAGAGAGTGAGAGTTGGTTCATTATCAATTCACACCATACGAGCATTCAATTTCCTTAGACTCATTAAGAGTAAGAGAAAGACTTGTTTTCCAGGAAGTTTCCTATTCAGATTTTTAGAGATGAACAAGGAATAAGAGGCTCTAGCAAATCTTTCCTTTCCCAATATTCAAGGCCTTATGTTTTATTTACTAAGCTAAGCAGGAAGCACTTAAACAACTCTGATAATGGTTACTTATAGATCAGGTTTAAGCCAAAGTCTAGCCCTACTATTCTGACATGATCCAATTAGCATTGAGGATTTTAAGTTTAAACATTTGTACATTCCTTTAAGAATTTGATGAGCGAAAGATTTGCATAGATTGAAAATCTAAGTAAAAGAGAGAAGAAGAGAGGATTCT
>VDFB02100280.1:0-18381 GCA_007258455.2 Sequoia sempervirens | reverse complement strand
CTCATTCTTTTTATGAGTAAGAAGGTGCAAGTTGGAATGCACATAAACAAGCTCTTCCGCCTTACTTGCTGCCAATCGGGTGCGATTCACTGAGTGGATAAAGGAGTATGTACTCCAATTTCGCTCAGCTGAAGAGGAACTAGCAGCCTATTGAAACAAAGTGAGAGGAACTTATAATTATAAAATTGTAAATCAAACTTTAAATTTGAAGTTATCCATTCCATTATTTTTAAAATAGTAAACAATATAAATTTAGAGAGTGCAATAAAAACTAAGTAGCTTACTTGCAATGAAACTTTGATAGCAAGAGTTTGGAGATGTGGTGTTGTAAAGCCATTGAGATACCTCCAAGAATGAGCATCCATCCTATACTTGTCACGTGAAGCAACAATACTTTGATTTTCACCAACTACAAAATCAACAAACTCAGCTCTAACTAAATACTCCATTTCTTGATCGAGGAAGAGTCTACTAAGTGCTTTCCTACACCCCACATGAACTTCTAAATCTGAATATGGTTGCACTCTTGATGGCAAAGCAAGAATCTCATCACTATAAAATTTGGGAGTCAATGCAAATGCAAGAAGATGTAGTGGGGTGGTCATTTTGTTCCACCGCTCATGTAATGTCCCCATTTTGCAAGCATCAGAGTTCGTAAGGATTAGCCTATCATTTGACCCTTGTAGGCTAATAGGTCTAGATAGAGGGTCCCGTGTGGCAGTTACCCAGTGATTAGAGACATTACTCCTCAACTGGATTTAGGTTTTGGCCTTTGCACAGGTTATTTGACTCAGTTTGGCACACTTACTATTTATAGTAAGTTACTATTTTGAGAGAGTCAGGGTTTCCATTATTAGCAGGGCACCTGAACAGAGCATATTTGCAGTATCGACCGTTGATTGGACCTTTGCAGTTGTTTCTAGACTCAGTGGTGTGTACTTACTATTTATAGTAAGTCAGCTATCAGGAGTTACTATCTTTGGCAGGGCGTCTGATCACTCAGAGTTTGGCAAAATTGACCTTGGTTTCAGTTGGCATGGCTAATGGATGCATATTTATGGAGATATTAATATTTAAGGTGTCATTAATGATTTTAATTAAAAAGGTTTATAATATAAAGTTATAAGATGACTTTATATTAAAAGGGATTATAATATAAAGTTATAAATTAACTTTATATTAGAGAGACAATGACACTTTAAAGTGTATTTAATGTTATTAGTGATTATGTGCATAAGCCAGGAATTGTGGATGGTGGAAATGCAGAGTAGTATAATGTTTAGATATTTTTGAAGGCCGAGTAGTTGGGTTTTTAACCAGGAAGCTATGAAGCTTTCAGGGGCAAAGGGTGGGGATGATGTGATTTATTCGGCTTTGTCTTTTGTTGAGACTTTGGGTTTGTGACAAGGTTTAGAATTACGACCATTGGAGGCGAAATATTAAATGCGACAATCACGAAGGTTGTGAGAGATCAGGCGAAGAGTGCTATCGGTGGCTTCATTAGGAATTACATGCTTGTGTAGAATTGGAAGGAACTATCAGGGTTTGAGTGTTGAAAGTTTAATCTATTGCAGACCTAAGGTATTCATCACTGGCAGCCATTATCAATCAGATTTCAAGCTTTTAATTGCTGCTACAGTAAATGCTACAGTGCGCGTGAACAGTGTCATGCTGCAGTACCACGTGAACAGTACCGAGCTATAGTGCCGTTGCTATAGTGTCTTGCTACAGTGACATGCTACAGTGGTGGAGCATTCCGTGAGAAGTTCTGGGCATTTATGGTGCCGTTGGGAGGTCACAGAAGGGTTCAGTATCATGCTGTGAGCATCATCAGACTTATAAAGACTGTTGTCTTCATCTATAGGGCAGGCATGAGATACAGGTTAGGTGTTTTCATATTCTAATTAATTGCATATGCATATATCCAGGTCTGCAAGTCTTTTAAAGTGTCTCAGTTACTGCTGTGTGAGTTCTGGGTTTGGTATCATGTCAAGTATTAGCTAATGTTAATGCTCAGATTGGTTGTAAGAGAGAACTGCAGTCATGTCCTGTGAAACCTATGTATTTCAGTCATACTGTAGCTTCTGATAAACAACAGAAATCATTTACAACAGCAACTAGAAGAATCGAATCATTTTGTCAAGCAGCCATACTATTGCCAAGTTCATTATAATCATTGTATTGCATTTAGATAGGTCTTCATCAGTAATATTATATTGATAATTCCAGTCCACTTTAGAGCAATTACCTTTATCAACAGTTACAGCTGTAGGAGTTCATTGTAATCAGAATTAGCACTGTTATCAGCCAAGAGAATATTGTACTCAGATTTCCAACTTATGCATATGGGTTCATAAATAAGAATCTTGGTATTGTATTGAAAGCATTGTAGTAGAAGATTGCATTGGAATGAAGATAACAGCAGTTGGGATGTTATATATATTTTTGTAATGATCATATTGAATATTGTATGATGATGTATACCAACTGTTTGACAAAATACCAGTTGGCTGTAGGTGCATGTTTTCACCCTTAAAAGTCATTGATAGGCATTTTAGATGATTTATAGAAGTCATTCATGCCTTTGGATGTCAATTTATGCATAGTAGTATTGAATTTCAAGCATTGGAAGCATTCAATCATCAATTTTCAAATAACATATCAGACTGATAACTCAGACCAGCAAGTTGGGAAGTTGCATTCAAATTGTTTGACATAATTCTAAGGGAACAAAGATGAGTTTTTGAGTCAGCTCAGGCTAGGCTCATCACAGCTCAACACAAATTGTTTGCACCTATTTGAAGAAAGTTTCTTTAGGATCTTGCTCTTTTTCGTTGATGACGATTTTCATTTGCTCGATCATTGAATCAATGCCATCATATACCTCTCCCAAACATCGCTTATCCATGTCAATAAAATAGATCATACTCATGATGGGCTCAGTGAAACTAAGAAGATATTTTGCTCATTCCCATCAAGTGTCATCTAGGATCATCTGTTTTACATATGTTGCCCTTTCAGTATTGGATTGCCTCCATAGGGACCAACTTTGATTGATAACCATGCTAGAAAGTGCCTCCCGCACCATCACAAGTTGCCTCACGACAATTGTGTTCAATGCAAATATGGTTTCGACAACCTATTCAAAAAGTTAAAATTAAAATTAAAATATAAAGAAGACATGCTTGAGTTTAAAAAATAAATTATAACTACTAAAGTGGAATGTAAAATTTGAAAGTTGAAATGTTTCAATTACCTTCAACAACTCCAACATTGAAAATGATCTAAAAATGGCATGTGACATTTGATGGTTTGTGATGAACATTTGGATCTCTTCAACTTCAGCATACATTTGTTTGATCCAATTTATTTTCGCAGCCAACTTTTGTAGCATGAGGTTGAGAGAGTGAACAACTCAAGGTGTCCAAAATATGTGCTCAAACCGTGTCTCAATCAACATACCTGCAGCTCTACAATTCTTTGCGTTATCTGTTATTACTTGGACAACATTTTCAAGACCCACATCCTGAATGCACTGTATAACGATGTTAGCAATAAATTTGTCATCCTTCATTTGTCCTTCACAATCCATGGCTTTCAAAAACATTGCCCCTTTAGGGCACACTGCAATCACATTGATTAATGGCCAATTTTTGGCATCCTTCCATCCATCAGAAACAATTGACACCCCTTTTTTTTTCCATGAATTTCTAATGGTTGCTAATGCATTGTTTATGTCTTTTATCTCCTTTGCTAGTAAGGTGGTATGCACCTTCTCATAACTTGGCCCTATGTACCCTTGTGGACAGTCACAGGCCTTTCTCAACATATCTTGCCAATATGGTGATCTTACAACATTAAATGCCAAATTGTTTGCATATATACATCTTGCAACGACTTGATCTGCAAGCTCTCTATCTTCAAGCTTAAATGCTCTTTCTAATGGCCCCTTGCTTCTCTTCACACCAACAGGATCTTCTTCACTTCTATCCAAAAATGGGTGGCTCTCTACTACAACATCAGGAAAGTCACTATGCGATGGAGAAGGAGGAGGCCTCTTTGGTCCCCTTCCACTTCCTCTTCCTCTTCCTCTTAGCAAAGGATGGTTTATGGCACGACCAAGTCTTGCATCTGCTTCCTCTTGCTCTCTAATATATGCTGCTACTTTTTGAGGATGTAAGGCTTTACCATTTTCTCCTGGACATACTTCGATTCCTTGTCTAGGAATGGCACATAAATGGGCTTTCACATGAATGTATGAGCTAGTATACTGAACTTCACAAGTATTGCATATCCAAACAAATGTTCCTCCCGCTTTAACTTCTTGTATCATTTGTACATATTTCCATAGAGGTGAATTTGGGTTGGTTTTAAAGGTGGGTCGAGCAATAGAACTAGAACCGGTTGCCATTATATTTGCTACAAAAAATTCAAAAAATAGTTATTGAATATTGAACAATAAATGCTAAAATAATTATTAAACAAAAACTATAAACATTCAATATTTAATTTATTACTAAAAATTACAATTAATAAATGTTTAATATGTAATTATTAATTAATATAGTTACAATTTATATTTATAATTTTAATTTTAAAGTATTGATTATTATTTATTAAAATAAGAAATAGCAACATAAATAAATTTTAACATTAAATATACAAAATAATGATTAGATTTATATTTATTATTGTAAGATTTTAAAGTTTAAAGTTTAAAATTGAATTAAATTAAAATACTAAAATAAATTTAATTATTTATAAATAATAAAATTATAAATGTAAAATGTTTAATAATAAATAATAAATATTTTTTAATACTGAATAAATAAAATATGTATGAAAGAAAATAAATATAAATTTTATATATAAATATTAATAATAATATTGTTATTAAGACTAAAAATGGAAAATCAAACATAAGTTATAAATTTAAAACTGTGTATTACTATATTGTATTATAAATTTATATTTTATAAAAACAATATTATTAAATATTATATTATTTATTAATATTATCATATAAATTATAAAATAATATTAAAATAAAAAACCCAAAACTATTATAAATTATAAAATTAAACTCAAAGTTTAGAAGACGCGAGAAAAATACTAGGAAAACAGCGGAAAATCTCTGAAATAGTCGGCGACCGATGCATTTTCCCTGAATGGCGTGTTTTTTTTTCCTGAATCGCGTCCGTTTATCCTTGCATGTGTTGTTCTGAATGGCAGATGAACGTTTTTCTGCTACCCGCACATGCCCTTTCTCCTCTTGAAAGCCACAAAACGACCAAGCAAATGAGCGACGAAAAATAATGAAAATATGTTAGGGTTTTTTGCTTTGACCATTTAAAAATCGCAAAAAGTTTTGGGAGATTGCGTCAGAATCGGATTGAAAATGCCACGTCACGCCAAAAACAACAGGATTGGAGAAATACTCTTTTTGGTCAAAAAAGCAGAACCCTAGCCGAATCCATAGGGTTTCCAGGTCGTATCCGTAATCGACATGTACTCGTACTTGGAATCGGCCTTCAAGCTTGCTGATTCGGTAACACAGCTATAATCTGACCGGGAATGGTCTTAAATGGGGCGCAACACCTGGAACTATTAATAACTCTAGTCACCAAAGGAATTTCGGCCTGTTTGGTAATCGCAGCCTCCTTATTAGTTGCCATGGCTTGCATGGATTTCCAGTGGCTCCTTTAATCCATCGATTGCTAGTAAAGTCTGGTGCGGCAATATATTCAATGTCAAATACTTTGACTGTTGGAAATTACCCCACATTATCCTAAGGTCTGTATATGAAAGGCACCATTTCCTTGATGCCAATGCTACCTTCCAAAAGCCATGCTTTCTAGAAAGGGGCGACAAATATTAAAAGTTATGATACCTGGAGATGGCTCGATAACTTCACAATAAGGATTTAATGTATTCTGAAAATGCTGATTGCTCCAATCACAGTACCATCATATATCTTGCAGTTCACCCCAATGCATATCGATTTGCCTTGAACACAATATAAGGAAACTTTGAGTGATACCTCTGTTATAGTCGACCAACACATATATGAAGAAGGGTTCATAATAGCATTGAATTGGATTTATTGATGCCTCTACAAATTTGTCTTCCAAGGAGACTCACAAATTTGTGTTGTACCCCAAATGAAGAAATGAGTAAGAGTCTTGTCATATTTGTCAAAAAAGGTCAAAATTTGGGTGTGCATGTCTTGCATGAGGGGTAAAAACTTGAAATTTTCTAAATCTGACAATCTAGGTTTGCTAAGAGTGACCAAATCAACAAAACCCAGATCTCGGTTTTTCGGCCCTACTTTCTAGGAAAATTGTTATTTTTAGAAACTTTCTAAAAATAGAAACTTTTTTTGGTTTTTCTAGATTTCTTTTGAAACAGATGTTGGCAAAATTTTCTAAAAATAGGAAGTTTGGCTTCTAGGGTTGAGAGTGATTTTGATTGGTTCAAAATACTTATTAGGCTGGTGTAGTCAAAATCACAAACATATCAGTTTTTCCCTAGTGGGTGTATTCTGCTTTTTCAATTTTAGAAAGCATTTTAGGAGCTCTGAAGCCATTAATGGAGACTAGCCAGTTGCCAGGTGTTAGATGCAAACATTCAAATGTTGGACGTGTGCGTAGAAGGAAGAATGAAGGAAGAAGTTGCAAAGGTTGAAAATGGTGAAATTTTGGCTAACATTGTTAGCCATGGGCGCCCCTAGAGAAAATAGGCGCCCCTCTTTTCAAGGCATCAAATGACAAAATTAGGGTTTGTGCTCCCAAGCAATGTTGATCAGATTTTTTCCAGCTCCGCAATGATTCCATCAGCTCAACCGTTAGATCAACCAGTCATCCAAGAATCAAGGTCAAACAGAGGGTTGAAACCAAGAAGCTGAATGCAAATCAAGAAAACATTAGGATATTTTCTAAGTCTGGAGGACTTGGGCACCCCTGGTCAAGAAGGGGGCCCAACATTTTGGAAGACTAAATCTAACCAGTAGGGTTTGCAGCTGTGTTCAATCTTTTCAGAATCTTGTCAGCTTCGTAGTGGATACCTCCGTCGGAACAATAGACTTGGCAATCACTGGTAAATCTAGATTGAATAGAAGACACAAAATGAAGGATCAACTTTGAAGGTTGAAAATCAGGCGAAAATGGCTAAGTATGGTGGAGATGGTAGCTTGGTGGCCTAAACAGAGGTCAAACAAATTAGATTTACCCAACAGCACCTCTGGCAGCAGTCTCATCATTGTTTTGAAGCGGCTTGCCAATGCCGATACATTGGCGTCAATGGGGTTGGCGGTCATCGGTGTGAAGGCGGAGGGAGAAATTTGGGTGAAATCTGAGTCAAAGCAGGAATTGGAAGATCTTGAAGATTTCTGGTTTCTGGTGAAGGCTGAGCCCTCTGATCGGAAGATAGACTAACGACACCTAAGATTGGCTTTTAAGTCGATTAACTTCGAGACCCCTCTTAGAAGAATCTTCTCAACTCCACAACTGAGTCCAACCATCGGTCCGTTGGGCGTCCGGATCATTGATGGCAGATGTGCAGGTGAAGGATGAGCTAGAAATGCGGAAACATGAAAAATAAGTTTGGTGAACATGGTCCGGAATGGTTTTGAGGACTCATGGGATGGTTTTGATTAACGTTCTCCAAGATCGCACCGATGCGGTTCGATGGACTGCTGGCGGAACTGAGCCGGTAGGATCTCGTGGGATATCGGCTGGGGTTTGACATTCATTTGGAAGGAGGTATTAAAGAGTTGAAGTACAAAAGAAGACAACAGGTGATCGCGAATACCCTAGGTAGCTAAGGGCGCCCAACTTTTTGAGGGGTGAAATAATGTTTTTATCCAAAGATGCCTTCAGGATAACCTTCTTAGAATTAGTCAGGCTCCGCGATGGATCACTTCGTCTGTTCACAGGATCCTTCGAGCATCCAGAAATCGAAGATCAAATAGAGGTTAAAATCAAGCAAAAAGGTTGAAAATGGTGAAAATTTGGCTGTCTGTTAAACAAAAGCGCCCCAAGTGGAGATTAGCGCCCCAGGCTCAATGTGTTAGTCATTTTTCCAAAATTTTAAAGTTTTCATCATTCAACATTCGAATTGCGTCCACATTCGACAAACGTGCTTAGGATAAGCTTCGAAGGATTTAAAGCAAAAAGAAAGCAGATTCTCTTAAACCTCATCTTATTTAAAGGCTTTTA
Source organism: Sequoia sempervirens (assembly GCA_007258455.2). Classification (NCBI taxonomy): domain Eukaryota; kingdom Viridiplantae; phylum Streptophyta; class Pinopsida; order Cupressales; family Cupressaceae; genus Sequoia; species Sequoia sempervirens. Next base: position 10,165 of record VDFB02100280.1, on the reverse strand, counting down.
CCTTTCATTATTCATTATTGACTAGCGACATGCTTTTTTGGTGTTCTTCATGGTTTCGAGATCAGTGAGCAGAGAGGAATGCTTTTTCGTGCTCCAAATTTCTAGGGCGTTGATTTTTCAAAGGAACCACTCGGCTTTTTCCATTTCTGATCACATGGGTCTCTCTGCTTTTTCATCCTCTTCAACTTTGAGAAAATTTTCCCTCTTCTAGAAATTGCTTTTTGGTCGCTTTTTTAGGATGGATTTAGCTTTTTCAGTTTTTGAGCATCTGGGTTTCTCCGAAACGTGATTTTCTACGAAACCCAGGTCCTAGCTGTAGTTCTTTTAATCAGAAATGCAAATTAACAAAAAAATTCAACACAGTGAATAAATAACACATAATTTATCTTGGGAAAACCCTCCTTGAGGGAGAAAAACCCAGCCAAAATATTGCTCTGATATATTGAATTTAAAGGAGCAGAAATCTGCTTACAATCTTGGCCACACACAAGGCCGATATGATGCAATAAAGAATCACACCTCACTTAGATGCAAATACACAATTATATGATCTCTCCTTAATGTCGATCTGCTTTATGCAATAATATGATCTGTTGTAGATGCACAAACTCCTTGATAAGTGCAAATGTCTTTTGAGAATAAAATCGATGATCAAATGAATGAGCATCTCCTTCCATATATACAAAGTAAGGTGCCTCTTCACAAGCAAGGTGACTCTTTACAAGGGTCGGCCTCATTCAAGAACCAAGGCGACTTTTCATCTTGGAGTTGGCCTTTAAAATAACATTATATATCATTTATTATTTTTGATTTTTGAGAGAAGGATATCTCATGACTTCATATGTTAACTTTTTTCGGAGGAAATTGCTTTTGAAGGAAAATCGGCATTCTGTTTCAGCGGCACTCCATGGAGTAAAGAAATAAATCAACTTTGGCGAGATGTGGGCGGGTGCAGAAAAATCATCTAGAAACTTTCTTTATTCTATTCTCGTCCCAATTCTTATCTACTCTTTGGAGAAGAGAAAGAAGCTAAATGTAATAGTTGACATTTTTCTTTTTTCATGCTTTCTTAGGTGTTAGATGTTATCTTCTTTGGTTTAGAAATAAAGCTTGCTTGTTGAGCAAGTCTTAGTTGTAAAAGCAAGGAGGTTTTAGGGTTCCCTAGTCCTCTACTTGTCTATAAATAAGAGCGTTTTCTGATTGTTTTTCTTCATGGTTATTGTGATAGCAAATTGCGAGCCTTTAATGCAGCAAGTTGTTATTCAGTGTCAGTTCGCTTTGTGTGAGCAAGTTTGCAAGCCTCTTTAGTTGCAAGTTCTTGTTAAGGGCATGTGTCTTGTGTTGATGTATTCTGGTTTGATAGCTAAACTGTAAGCCTATTTTGCTACAATCCTGCTGTCCCAGAAGTGTAATCTCTTGTTCTTGAAATTTGAGAAATAAAGTTTTGAGCCTCTTTTGCCTTGATATAATGTCTCAGATTTCCGTTTATTGTGTTATGCTTATATGATCTTAATTTCAGCCCGCATTGAAAGTAAGTAGATGTATGTTGAAAAAGAGTTTATTTAAGTATTTTGTCAGAGAATTAAACTTTGTTCATTTTTATTTCTCTTGCTCTGCATTTACTTGAGAAAATAGAAACATCATTAGCGTTGGTTAGTCGTAGTTGAAATTTCTTAATCAGAAAATCTAAGCTATGGCACTTGAGTTTTATAAACCTTGTGCTCTTAGGGGATAAAAATGATAGGCAACTTAGTTTTAGTTTACTTTCTTGAACACCATCAACAAAGAGGGAGCTTCCCCTCCTAATTTGAAGAGTAGGTTATTGCATATAGCTGTTCGTTTCCAAGTCGCATACCAGAGGTGCGATTTGAAACACTAACAATTTGGAATGTAATCTATACTCCACATGCTAGGGTGGATAGTTTCACCATCGAACCCTGCAATCTTTAAGCTCCTTGAGCTTCACCACCAATCATGAAAGAAATAATAATCTCTGATAATAGAATAGAGCCTCCAAATTGTATTTTTATATCTTCCCGTGAATGGCCCTCCAAATTACTTTTTCCCTCTCAAATATTTAAATTTAAATATTTGAACTTTTGTCTTTACAAGGGAAATAAAATAAAGTGACTTTATAAATATTATAATTTCCACTTTTTTTTAGGGGTTAATGCTTTTGACCCAAAGCTATGAACCGGTGAGGTCACAAACAGGTGACCTCATCCCCAATGTAAACATTCAACAATTACTCCCCAATGGGGTTTGAACAAGACCAACAACACAACAACTTAACCATCACGCCATGTCACTATTGGCTTTCTAATTTCCTCTTAAGTCACTTAAAACAATATTAATTAATTAATATTATTCGTATTATTTACTTGAGACAAATAATATTAAATAATGAATAATTAACTCCCTTGTTTTTATTTAATGGCTAACAGGAATTTAATAAGCTATTAAATCAGCCGGACTATCAATTGGAAGGTGACATTACAACTTCCCAATACATTGGCACTTTGTCATGTCCCCTAAAATTACTAAGCTATAAAGCATTTAAATACAATTAAATGTCAAAATCCAAACATAAATAACTTCGATTTAAATATAATTATAATTGTCATTGATAATATTATAATTATAAATATAATAATAATAAATCTGAATATTATAAATACTGTTAATATATTTATCTACACTCAAAAGAAATCACAAAATACAAGAAAATAATCTAACTACTAAATATTGTTGCTAATCTAACCACTAAATAAAATACATACCAATTACAAATGAAACAAGTGACGCGAGCGTCGAGTTCCTGCCGAGAGGTAAAAGGCATGTAGCTAGGAGTTAGGAAAAGTTTAGAGATAGCAAGTAGGAATATAAATGTATTTAAATTTTGTAGGATGCATGGGGAACGTGTTCCATAGGGACATGTGAAATGGCTCATATTAGAATATGTAAGTGCTAATAGGAACAGTAGTGTTAGGTGGAAGATTGATAGGGGTAGCTCATTTGAGTATAAACTTTTGTAAGATTAATGATTTTTTTTTTTAATGTAGTGTGAAGATTAGTATTATATAAAGCTATTGATTTTATTATAAATAAGATTTAAGTGTTGTGTATGTAATATGATATGATATTTTCGTGTAAAGAACAATGTAATTATATTATAGTAAGTTGTTAGATGAGTGACTAGGAAGCTATTGATTTTATTATAAATAAGATTTTAATATTGTTTATGTAATATGAATAAAAATTTGTGTTTATATAATAAACAATAAGTAATTTGCAAAATTATAATAAAGAATTTGACTACCTAAGATTAAATTTGTGTATATATAACATAAAATGTAATAGTATAACTTATGAAAATGTGATAAGTGTAAAAATTTTTACAATAAATTCTTAGATGAAACTGTACAAATGTGTTGATTTTATTATAAATTAGATTTGAATGTTGTTAATGAATTACGAATGAATATTTTTTTGTGTTTATATTGTTAAAAAAAATTAATTAGAAAAGACATCAAGAATTTTATTAGGTAAGATAAAATGCACGTAGAATAAAATAATCAACATTTTTGTAGCACTTTGTGTATAAACATTAAATTATTAGTAAGTAATAATCATAGCAAAACATTCTATAATGTTTGTAATAAATGTTGATGGGTAAAGTGGCATGGAGGCAGACACAGCCATGCGCACAGAATGCGTCATAAAAAGTGAGTTAATCGGCACCGTGAGGAAGCCCCAGTGCGATTTAGCCGAAATCACGGCAAAAGATAAATGAAAAAAAACCAAGATAACAACCAGTTAGTATGAACGCATTATGTTGTTGGTGTTACTAAAAATATGGATCTGCAAAGACATATGCACAAGATCTAATGTGCAATATCTTTATCCGATTTAATTTGGTATGTTTAAGAAGAATCTATATATGTCAAATTACAAGCTAGTAGAAAACAAGTTAGAACAAGTTACATGCCTAAACAAGAAGTAGAAAAACATTATTGATTGAAACAGACTAGCAATACATTAGTGTTTGTGGAACAAGTGTATAAAGTATATCTAATGATGCATTTGGATGCATGGATACATGTTAATATTTGTGAAATCTGAATATACATTGCTTTTAGGAATCTGTAATACAATGAGACTCAATTTGCATTTATAGTATGAAATAAAAGAAGACAGAGAAAATTTACTATTTATTAGCAATGCATATATCGAGGGAATACATAAATGTATGGATGAAAGTAAACATAAATGCATTGATCTATGTGTACATGTGTCCATGCAAGGTGGTAAGTAAACAAGAATGTATATATGCCTATGTGCAGAAAGCTAGAAAAATGTCTGAAACAATTTACATTTGAGAGATATTAAAAGAACATTTATGATCGGAACAAAAGAACCATACATTATTGTTTTTAGACCAAGTGTATTAAGGATATCCAACAATGCACTTGAATGCATGGATATATGTAAATATTTACAAAAAATGACTATACATTTTAGCCTCCAAGAAAACTGTGATATGTGCTCTTAGTTATCTGCAATAAACATGATATAGTATAAAACGTTTTCAAAGGAAGTCCTGAATACAATTGTATGTTGTCATAGTTATTTTGAAAGCCCTCAGTGTTTAATTGCATAACCTTGATATTTTTTTCAATTTTTCCTTTGGTATGGTGTGAATTTTGTTCTAATGGATAAAGGTATATTTGAGCTATAGATAGTTAAAGATGTGTAAGGGTGCTAAAGAAGTATGAGTTATGTAAGTGCAACAAAGAGAAGGAATTGAGAGAGACTGGATAAGTTATGCAAGCAAGGGGAAGTAAATGCCTTATGTGAAAGTATTAGATACAATGGAACGAGTATGTGAAATTTACGGAACAAATCTTATATGAATTTTATCATCTTCATGGCCAATTTAAAATTAAATGCAAGATATGAAAAAAATTGAATGAGTAGTTGGATCAGAAAAAAAAGGTCGTAAGATATCATGGGATGAGAAGCGAGTAAAATACTGAATGTATTTGATTTGAGAAGAAATGATGTGCACAAGTGGAAATGGAAATGAGTGGATTCGATAGGGTATGAAGTGAACTTTTGTTCCAAGCGAGGGTGGAAGAATTTCTATTTTGTTATTGGTTATGCTTTTTAAAATCATCATAGGGCTGAATGTCTCAATACAAATATAAAAGAAAGACTAGTGTCTCATTTCTCACTCTCCTTTGGACTAAACAAAGTTCCAAGATCCTTGAGCTTCCTCGAAATGTCACAAGAGATGAATAGATAAAAAAATATATTGATATTTAAGGATGCAAGAGTGAAAAGAGAAACAACAATGAACATTAGCACCTTTACATGGGTGCATGTTCACAGAATGCAAAGAGTGTAAAGCATACATGACACGTGAACAAGAAATTTGAATGGAGAACAGTGAAATCAAGTAAAAATACAAATCTATGAAAGCATAACGATGCTCAAGTAGCATTTGAAGTAGGAAGCGAAAGGAAAACAGGGAAAACAAATTATATACCAGCAAAGCATATATCAAAGGAATGCATAAATATATGGATCCATGTGAACATTTGTGCATGGTAAAATGTATAGATGTGTCCATGTAATTTGGTACAAAAAGAACAATCTATAAATGCATGTGCAACCTGTTGAAATTGCTGTACAAACTTTAAAGCAAATGCATTTTCCCTTCTACTTACTTTCATTGTACATCTTAAATGGAACTTGGGTTTTGGCATTGTTGCAATGCATTTGGATACTTTGATTGTAAAGTAATAGTTTAGATCATTTTAAGTGTTATTGATTCAAATCTTTCCTTGAAAATACGAAGGATTCATCTGAGTCTTGTAGGCAATGTAAAGCTGTTCTATAGAGAGAGCTTTGGAACCAATGAGTTGTTATCAAGGATAGAGGAATACTGTTAAATATTGTGGTTATTGTCCTCATAGGCACACATGGAAAATATGGAAACATATAGAAAGCAAGTTAACTCTTCAATAATCCCATGAAACATAGTCTTTGTATGCATCCATGCATACAGGTTTGCATGTATATATGTGTGCATGCAATTATGTATATATGAATGCATGTATTCCATGCTGTAATGTGGCTGTATACATAACATCATCGCTAGATTGGTTTTAATGTTTTTTTTTATGTAGATTGTTTCAGCCGAAGCTATCCACTATATTAGATAACAAGCTAAGAATAAGCAAATAATTGAAGTAAAATGACCCTATCTGCCATAAATCAATTTGCCTACTCTTTTCATGTTAACTTAGAGTTTTGAAGCTTTTGCTGTTCAGTGGCAGTTTTTGAAGCCTAAATGTCACAGTATATGTAGCATTTTACCAAATAGCTCTATAACCACAAAGAAAGAAAGAAGTACCTAGCAATTCAAAGAAAGAAGTGATTGCAATTAGCTTTGTGTGCATTTGAACTATCAATCAAAGGCAAGTAAGAAACAAGCCCTAGAAAACCATGTTGGTGTTAATGTGTTGAATACCATGTATTTGTGCATGGGTGTATATGAATACTATGAGCTGTGATTTGTACCATTATGTATCACTTACTATTACTTGTACAACCAAGTGATATGCAAGTAGAATTCATAGTTCATAGCATCCAGATACATTATGATTTATACAACAGGTTTCAAGCAGATCTTATAAGAGATGATGAGATATATCCAACTAATGGGTATTACAACATCTATAAAACAATAATTCCATGGTGATGAAACCTTTTGCATTTGCACCATAAAATCTGAATAAACAATACTAAAGTAGTTTTAAAAAATATGAATTTAATCAAAGCATACAATTGCCTTAAAGCACTATGAAACTCTACTTGGATTTGTTGCATCGGACAGAGTAAAAAGCGAAAAGCAATATTTGTTAAATCTGATTACACATTATAGGCTTGAAGAAACTGTTATACGCGCTTTTAGGGATCTACAACAAACAAGGTTTACAAAAGGCATTATGAAAATAACTCTTGAATAGAACTATATGTTATGAGTGTTATTTTTGAAGCCCTCAGTGTTTATTTGCATAACCTTGATATTTTCTTCATCTTTTTCTTTGTTTGGTATGGTGTGAATTTTGTTGTGATGGATGAAGGTATATTTGAGGTGTAGATAGATAAAGATATGTGAATGTTAAAAAGAACAATGAGTTATGCGAGTGGAACAAAGGGAGTGAATTGAGAAAAGGGTGAGATGCAAATAAGTTGTATGAATAAGTTATGAAAAGTATTTGACATGGGAGGCAAGGATATGGGATGGTGGATATGAGAATGAATGCGAATGTAAATGGTATGAATTTATTGTTTGGAAGTTATATGCTTACAATTAAATGGAAGAAATTAAAATTTCAATGAGAGTGCTGGATTTAGTCAAAAGAGGAACGCAACACATTGGTATGAGGCAACAAAAGCAAATAATTGGATTTTGGAATGTATTTGATTTGAGAAGAAAGGACGTGCAAGGGTGGAAATGAAAATAATGAACTAACAGGTAATAGCTGGTTTTGTAACAAGGGTGGAAGAATGTCTAGTTTGTTATTGGTTATGCTTTTAAAAATCATCATAGGGCTGAGTTTGTCAATATAAACACAGGAAAGAGACCCATGCTGCATTTCTCACTCTCCTTCATACTGAATAAAGTAGTGAGATCCTTGAGCTTCCTCGAAATGCAACAACAGAAGAGTGGATATAAAAATATAATGTTCTTATGCATACACTAAGGAAAAAATAAATATGGAAGGAAATATAAAAAACAGAACTCAGAACATGGAGGATATATTAAATACATGAGAGATAAGATGAAGCTAACTACGTGTATATGCATTGACGATCAAGACACATGTATAGACTGAAAACAGAACTACATGGAGAGATGGACATATGAACACATGTATACATGGATGTATGTATATTTGGATATAGGTACAAATGCGTATGTTACATGGAAGGATGTATTCATATACATATGCAAATATGGATGAAGTCATATATCCATATATGCATGTATGGACAATATGCATAAATGTATGTCAACATATAACTTTTAATTTTATTATATTGGAAAACTAGCACTATTCTGATAAATCAAGATTGGAAAATTAGCATTTAGTTGTTTCTATTTATCTGAATAGCTTTATAAATTATTGTTGTTATTGAAAATCAGTGAAATGCGATTGCATAGATTGATTAAATAAACTTAAGCAAAGGCATAGTTTATATAACTGGTGAGTAGAAATACGTGCTACTTGAATGCAAATTAAATGCATTGAAATATCAGGAAAATGTGAAGCACACATGCATATATACATGTATCCATGCAAAATATCGAAAGATACATATATAGGTGGATGTGTGTATGCAATTCATAGGTGCATATATGCATAAATCAATGTATACATGCACCCATAGACACAGTCATACATATATAGACAGATGCATGTAGAGATGGCAAGATATGCATAAATCGTTATATGCATGGCTGCATCTATGGATACATAGATACATATGCATTTACTTAGGGAGTTTGATTCTGAATCCATATGCATAATTTTGATTTAAACTAGTGGCTGAAGGTACATAGTTTGCTGAAACAAAATAAATGCATTGAATGGCATCTGACCAAAGGGGAAACTGCTTGGATTGCTAAACAGTCTTTGAATATATAACAATCAAAACAGAGAAGTATAAGTATCCATGGGAACATTCCACATTTTGACGTTTCAATGAATGTCAATTACCAAAGTAGCAGTGAGACCTACAGAAACTTCAAGGACTATGCCGATAGAAAACTATATTTTGAACAATGGGTAGACAAACTGTTGACATTGCTCTAGAAACTTTGAAGCAAATGCATTTTTGCTTCTGTTTACTTTCACTGTACATCTCAAATGGAAGTTGGGTTTTGCATTGTTACAATGTATTTGTATACTTTGATTATAAAATCATAGTTTAGAACATTTTAAGTGTTATCCATTCGAATCTCTTCTTGAAATACAAAGGATTCATCTGAGTCTTGCAGGCAATGCATAGTTGTCCTATAAAGAGAGCTTTAGAACCAATGAGCTGTCATATATACATGGGTGCATGAATCCATAGATGCATATATACATGTATCCATGCAAGTTATAGATAGATGCATATATACATGGATGTGTGTATGCAATTCATAGGCGCATATATACATAAATGAAGGTATACATGTACCCATAGATACAACGATACATATATAGACAAATGCATAAAGAGATAACAAGAAATATGCACAAATCGATATATGCATAATTGCGCCTATGGATACATAGATACATTATGAAATGAGGAAAAAGACACATTTATATATGCATTTATTTTGAGAGTTTGATTCTGAATCCATATGCATACTTTGATTAAAAGTAGTGGCTGAAAGTGCACAGTTCATTGATACAAAATTAATGCATTGAATTGCATCTGACTAGAGGGGAGGCTGTTTGGATTGCTATTTAGTATTTATTGCCTCAAGTAACTGGTTTCTGGTTCTAGATACTGTAATTATTGTCCTCATAGGCATACATGCAAAGTATGGAACCATATAGAAAGCAGCTGAACTCCTTAATAATCCCATGAAACATAGTCTTTGTATGCATCCATGTATACAGGTTTGCATGTGTATATGTGTACATGTAATTATGTATACATGTATTGCAGTACACATGGATGCATGTAGAAGTGTTACTGCAAGCAAGATGCATGGTTGCATGCGAGGCTTGTAAAGTTTATATTTTTTTTATTACTGCAAAGCGGTCTCATAAAGAGAGGTTTGGAACGAAAATTATGTCAACATGTGTGTTAATGAGAGTTTCCTCCTTGAACCTTGTTATATATTGAAAGAGTAACTAGCAATGCAAACAGCGGTCCCTATAGCCAGATGCCATTGAATGCATTGAGCTTGCACCAGTGCACTATGTACCTTCATCCACTAGTTTGAATGAAAGTATGCATATGGATTCAAAATCAAAAACTCTCATGTTAACGTGTGCGATAATGAGAGCTTTTCAACAAAGAGTCGACAGTGTGTTGCTTTGAGCTTTGCCTTTGTCATGAAAGCATAAAGGATAGAGGGATTGTGTTAAAA
>VDFB02100279.1:0-36015 GCA_007258455.2 Sequoia sempervirens | reverse complement strand
TGACCTGAAAAATAAAAACAGAATATCACACACATAATAGAAATGTTCTTAAACCTAAGATCTGTCTGAAGTAGAGCTTAGTACAGTGCCATTCAAATGAAACAAACCATATGAATTTCCATGTCTGGACGGGCGATGTTAATACTTGATGTTGCCAGAAAAAGCTCAATTGATGAGCACAAATTTCTACTTCAACACATAAGCCAAGGAAATAAAAGTAGCAATCACTCATTATCTTTGCCTTGACAAATGAAGTTAACCATCCAAAATTTGTCTATGGATTGTATGAGATTGATTTACAGCCTATAACAAGTATCTGCAAATGGACCCCCTGGTTTATTTGGTTCCTGTGTGGATTGCATGTAAAAGAAATATTATGAAATAATCCAGAAAGGAAACATGATTAGTAAGAACATAATCAACACATTGGACTGTTTCTGAGAGTATTCTTTTACCTTTATATGCCTTCTGATTAACAGTAACTAGGATACCACTTTTCCCAATCTACCCTTTCTCATTATCTGAAATTTGACCACACTTATGCTTGCAAATCAGTGAACACTGCAAAATTTACCTTTCAAGTTGCAGGTTTTTGGGAAGCACCAAATGAGACGGTACAAAATAAACAATGTTGTATGCTACAAGTACAGAAGCAAAATATGCTCTGCATAAATGTAGCAATAACATGTCACAAACAAGATTGATTGATAATTTGGGCATCCCAAGGCAGAAAGTAGGTCAATGCTACTGGACTTGATAATGCTGAACAAGACCCCACTCCATATCTCATAATCTATTTTCACATTTCTTTAGTTGATTTTATAATCATTAGAAGTCCATAGAAGATCTCATTGCAGTATAAGGCCTACATGCTTTGGCTAAAAACAATTAGAAAATGGTAGGAAATGACTTCGTGCTTAAAGATTCCGTCAAAATGTTGTAATATGGCTTGAAAATATTTATTAAAATGTAACTGTTCTAACATCTGTGGGGGATCTCAAGGTGTTTTCAAGTCTACTTCAAAAATGGTTCCCCAAAGAAAATGGTTTAGGGCCATTTCTCACTAGATTGTACAGCAGATCATATGATGGTTTCAATCTTCAACTACACATCATTCTTGTGCTAATTATGCATCATATAAAATCCTAATGTAATGCAACTACTCAACCACCAATTGGCACATACATAGTAGTAGTGGCCCTGTGCTTTTAATCTTTTATCCCTAAAGCCTATACATATTGTTGTACCCAGACAAAGTTTTCATATTGTGTCAAGTTCAAAGCAACATCTATCATTTTCCTAAGTATAAGTTGTGATCGAGTCTTATCAAGTTTGTAGCCTTTTATCAAGTCTGTCGGAAAATTAAGGTTTATATTTTTGTAATAAAGTCACCTTAGTGACTTAGTGTTAGTATTAAAATGTTTAATTAGTTGGGAGTTAGTTTCCCATAGTGTTGGCATTTCAATTAGCACCTTTGGAGTGCTTATTGGAAACGGTCAGCTATTGCATGTGTTATAGTACTGCGCCTTCGGATTATAGAGAGGAAGATCCCTCTTTGCTGATATATGCGTAAAAAAGTACTAAGGTTCCTATATTTTTTGCTCAACGGCAGGACACAAGGGTGCATAAACACAATGCGCCATAGCTAAGTTTTTCTCTAGTTTTTGCAGATCTTAACTACGACTAAACTAGCTTTTAATCTATCCTATCTCCCCAAGATAAACAGAGCATGAGGGCATAGGAGTGGGAATGGATGGGTTGGATCACTTGAATCTGCCATCTACTTAGAATATGGTCGAGGCTCTGAACTCTCGGATATACGTTGGGATAAGGTTTTATACAAGCAAACACTCTTTACGGTAAGTTGGATCTTTGACTTGCCAAGGAGGAGGAACCCCTGTCCGAGGTATAGGCTAGGAAATAGCTTACTAGAAACAACAAATTACAATGTTTTGGCCAACAAACTTGCTAAGGAGGAGGAACCCCTATTCGAAGTATAGGTTGAAAGTCAATCCATTACACAACATCACACGATAACTGTTAATAACAAATATCCAAGGAGGAGGAACCCCTGTCCGAGGAGGGAAAAGAAACAACGAGCTATTTAACACAAAACGTTGAAAGGACTCAAATATTTGGATCAAAATGCAAGCGCCTTTTGATTTTCTTCTTTAAATCTCTTCAACGAGTTACAAAGATTGGGACAGCAAAGGCACGAAATCATGCACAATTACAATCAACCAATCAACTCTCATCCAAGAGTGAACAAATAATCACTTTCAAACTTGTTGGCAACAATGGCGTAGCAATTTTGCATAGTAAGTAAAGGTTAAACAAATAATGAGCCCAAGGCTCTTATTTATAAAACTCAAAGGAGTAGGCAACCCTAAAATCTAGTTGAGTTAACATTGAGTTCTTGCCAATCAATTAGCAAGATTTATTCCTAAGAAAGGGGAACAAACAGTTAACTGGAAATCTACTTCAGTTAACTGAAACTAAACAAAGAGTCAACTAGAAACTACTTCAGTTGACTGAAACTAAACTAAAAGTGAACTTTAATACAAAGTATGCCTCCAAAATAGACATCCACGTTTAGTGGAGATCTGAGATCCACAAATTATGGAAGTCAATTAGACATCCTCAATTAGTGGGATTTGACAATGCATGATCTGTGGGACATGGAGTTAACTTGGAAAGGGGCATCAAGTTAACTCCAGTCACATTTAATGTCTTTTTGAGTTGACTTGGAATGAGGCATCAAGTCAACTTTACGTGCCATAAATGCCATTTGGAGGGTAGGACGTCCCAACTAGGTGTCTGACACCTCATCATCTTGAGTCAACAACTCCTTTGATCAGTCGTTGACTGTCTCTTGGTGCTTCAATCTTTTGTGCAGCCACGTCATCCAGCCTTGTTAGTATGGAATGTGGAAGGTAGTGTGGTAGTAAACGGTGGCCGCTCTATGTTTAGAATGACTACCTTCTGTATCTGGCTATCCATTGAATGGTGATGTCATTTACGCCTTCCAAGGCATCCATCTTGACTACGGGCTTCACTTGATGCATGTCTGTGTCGAGTGTTTTCAGAAAGTCGTGAAGTAGGACCATTTTGGTCTTGATTTCAACTTGAGAGTACTGTATTCTAAAAACTCGACTGTTGACTATAAACACGGATATTTTCAGACAACTTTTTCTACAACTGCTAAAAATAGCCTGCCGAGGGGTAATTTTTATAAAAAAAACTGAGACGTGGATTTTACTTAGAATAAATTTCTAAATGGACCTAGAACGTCAGAAATCCCAAAAAATCACTTTTCCTCGTACATGCAAGAGCCCTTCAGGGCAAAGGTTTCAGAGGCAGCAAAGGCTTATTTTTCCCGAAAAAATCTGACACATGGGTATTGTTGGCGCTTCAAAGTTGAACAAACCCAGTTTGTTTATTTTATAAATTGTGACTTTTTCCGGAAACCCTAAAAAATAGGGGCAGCAGGGCAACTTTTTCTGGTAAAAACTGGTATGTGGGTTTTGTTGAATATGCTATGTTGATCATACCCAGTTGGTTAGATCTGTGATTATTTGTTGTTTTCTTAGACATGCAAGAAATTTAAGACAAAAGAGAGGAAGAAGACAAGAGGAAGATTGGAAGTTATTTTTTGTCTTCTTGTAAAAATGTGCCCCTGGATGCAACCTCTGAGAAATCATCCTTTTGTGTTGTTGATCTTCAAAAATAATGAACAGTCAAAATCCACTGTCAGATCTTGAAAAGACGTCTTGGAGAACAAATGGCTGTTCTTGAGCTCCAACCTACAAAGACAAGCAATGAATAACGATGTCCAAGCTTGATACATAGTGATTGATGCCTAAATGCATCAAGTATGGGCACCAACTCATGATTGAAGATTGATTTGGCCTGATTTGGAGTTCTAAAAGCTAATTTCCACTGATTGTGGGTCGTTTTGGCCAAGTTTGCCTCCAAAATCTCTAACTCAAGTCAACAAACTTCTCTTTGACTTTTTAGGCATCCTTGAATTTCAACATTTTTTATCATTTTTCCATGTTGGAGTGCCTCAGTTCGATCCTTGCTCTCGGTCGTTCAATTGATCTCTAGCAGTTGCTGATAGATTCACTGTTGAGCTAGATCTGTGCTGAAGACATGTGCTTCGGAGATGCTAAGCCGGAAAACTGAGTTTGGGGCCCCAGAAGACTGGGTGCCTTTCTTCAACAAGGGCCCCAAAAAACTTCTCCATTTAGACCTTTCGTGCTTTGATTTGATATCTTCGTTGACTGACAAGTTGGACAATCTTGCTTGACGATTCATCAGGTGGCCAGCTCAGTTTTGAAAAGGATGGTTGGTGTCTCAGCTCCCGAAAGTCAATTTAAGGCCTCAGCGAGCAAGGGCGCCTTTCTTCAGTAGGGGCGCTTTTGTTCTTTTTGATCAGTTATTTCTTGTTGAAAATTGCTTCAGTTTGATCTCCGTCCTCAGATGATTGCCTTGTCGGAATCCTTCTCAGATGGTTTCATTGTCGAGGTTGATCTAAACAGAGAAGATCACCATGGGGGTCCTTCAGCCATTTGTCAACATCTGAGTGCCCAAAAGAAGGGGTGCCTTTCTTCAGCAAGGGCGCCTTGTAATGTCCCCATTCTCATCAATTTCAGGAGCAGTTGAGTTAGCCTATTTCTTGGACCCCTGTAGGCTGACAGGATCTAGTTAGGGGGCCAGTGGCCGTTTTGGTGGGTGTTGTCATTTCCCACTCCTTCACTTCAGTATTGGATTCAGTACAGGTATTTTCCGTTCAATGTTCGCCAGCTTCTGACGGCACGGGAAACTAAGTTTGGAGGGAGTTATGATTATTTACGTAGTTGAGTTAATTATTTAACTTATTGGTATATTATAAAGTCAAATTGACTTTATAAAAGATTTTAAAAACCACTTAAATATATTAAATTGATGACTTAAGACTATAAAGTGAAAAAATAAATCACTTAAGTCAAAAAGTGCACTCAAGTATTTAAAAGGCAACTATTGAAATGATTTAAATACATTTTAAACGTATTTAATTGCAAAAGTGGTGTCACTTCTTAGAAGTCGTGCCTTTTTGAGGTTATAAGGCAAATGAAGCAAATCAACCTCATTATTATGTGATTATTTGACTTTGCTTCAAAACTTCTCTGTGATTTTTTTCTGAGGGCAACGGTTTCAAGAATTCTTCATTGGAGAGCGACAATTCTTCATTGAATCAGTGATTGTGAGACTGTGAGAGATCAATTGAATGCTTGCTACTGAGGGAGCTTCATACAGAAGTTCATCTGTGCTACATCAGAGTTCTATTCAATATTTTCCAGTTTGTAATAAGGGAGAGGGCTTCACATCTTGGACACCATCTTCAACAGTTTCTTTGCTTTCAATAAAGGATATTCATCACCTACAGAGGCCGTACCATTTGCATTGGGTGGTGTCTCTCTTGGAAAGCACGTGTGAAGAAGGAAGCCAAACACCTTGCTTTTGGTTCATTTCTTGACTCCATTTCTAGCGCCTACCTCTTTCAACACAATTTCTCCAGTTTCAAAGTGGGAGAAAGTAGATTCAAGCTCCACATGTGTTATTTCATCAGTTTCAACAATTCCTGCCTAGATGTGCAAAATTTCTTATTTAAATAATCTGGAGGGTTTCGGGTATGTCTTTTGTATGCAATTTCTTTGTTTGAATTGCCAGATCTATAATACAATTACCGTTTCTCATATTTAGTTTTAAATTCAGTTTTAAATCCATTTATGCTTGGCGCACCTTCTACTTTTGTCTACAATTCTTCTTTAAAATTCATCAAAAACCAAACAAAACACAAAAACAGGCAATTATTGTTCAGAGGTCGAGTTGGAGCCAGTTAGGCTCATCACACGCCTTTTTCATGATACTTGGCACTTTTTCCAGTGTTCTACTTTCGGTCTCCTCTTTTGGCATTTTCCGCTTGATTGCCTTCTCAGTTGATCAATCACTACAATTGTTTGACTCATCTTGCAGGTTTGCTGACAGGTTCATTGTGAAACTGGATCGGAGCTGGATAGAATTCACGAAGACAGCATTTCTCAACAGGTGACATCTTCATCACCCCATTCAAGGGTGCCTTTCTTCAATTGAGCAGTCATTTTGGATGTTCTTCATAATAGCCTCTTCGCCTTCCATTTCACATTTGTCGGTGATCACTTCATCAGCTAGTTTTGTTGAATGTTTCATTGTCGAGCTAGCAAGAGAACGCAAAGGATGACTGCCTCGGATGAATCAAGTGACCGCATTTGGCCCCTAAGAATCAAGGGCGCCCTTCATCAGTAAAGGCGCTTTTAGCATTTTGAACTAACTTCTCCTTGGTAGCATTTCCAGAGTTAGCCAACTTTTTGGCCTTTTCCGGTTTCGAGAATCCCCTTCGTCAAACAACATCTTTTTCACGTCTCACGTCCGCCGTGTAGCTTGACTGATTCAAGCATTGTCGTTGACGATGCGAATGCATGCGTCTCAGCAATTACCTTGTAAAGAACCGAGCCAAAAAAAAAAAAAAAAATTCAAATGCAATTACAAAGTGACACACCCGTTAAGGTTAGTTGAAACCAAAACGATACGGAAGTAACTCTAACCAAGAATATGTCCAAGGTGAACGAGCATATGCTCAAAGGTTTTGATGCAATGCAAAATAGGAAGGTAACTCTAACCAAGAATGCATCTAGGATAGATGAGCATGTGGTCAGAGGATCTAATGCATGTTGAGTTGAAGTAACTCTAACCAAGAAATGTGCCATGAATGGCGAACATATGGTCAGAGGATCCCTATGAACTGTTGTCTGAAAGTAACTCTAACCAAGAATGTGCCAAGAGTGGCTAACATATGGTCAGAGGGTCCCTAGGTTGCAACTAATAAATTACAATGACTAGCAAGATAAATAAAATGGTTGACAGAACTACTGAACAACCTTACAATGAGAATTTAATCTTGCAAATACACTGTATTAGAGAACCTTCAAGCTGCAATTGAATGAACTTCTTCAAATGCCAAATATGATTGCTAATACTCAATCCCTGCCCAAAAGACGAATTGCATAATTCTAATAAGACAAACCAGCTACTGAAATATGACAACCAGCAACCCTAGAATGCATTAAAATGCTCACCATTCACTCCCTACTCACTCAAATTTCTTGGAATAAAGTGCATGATGCTACTAAGATGAAGGCGCCCCTATCCCAATGACAAAACCTCACAAAAAGCCCTCTATTTTTTATCTAGCACAAATCCCAATGTTGTACTTGGTACGGCCCTCAAGAAGGGCGACTTGCTTCCATAAAATTCATTTCTTGAAGAAAAAATCCGATATTAGCACCATAGGGTCGCCCCTAGCAAAGAGACTCAAAGAGACTCAAAGAGACAACACCCAGAACGAGGTTATTTTTATTTCAAGAGATATGAGAGAAATCTACAATCAGCAATGATAAAACCAGCAACTCCAAAATTGATAGAACATGCAAAAACTCAGCTACAATATGTAAAATACCCTACTACAAGTGCAAGAAAATCCTCTACAACTAAACTCTCCACTAGTTGCTATCTTTCAAGCAAGAAGTCGAGCCAAGGCTAGGAGGTATTCATTCCTCGAAGCAATCCTGACACCATTCCGGCAGCATAACTTTACTGAAGACATAAGATGATAAAAAAGAAGAGAAGAGGTCTCCTTATATAGACTTGCCAAGCATCTTCCAAAAGCATCTAGAAAGTGCGCCCTCATTCAATTTTGAATTTGACTTCATTTCCCTCCAAGAATAGGCGTCCCTTTTCATGAGGTAATATTTGATTTTAATAAAATAATAGGCTCCTTGAAATTGGCGTCCCCTTTTAACCTTTCCATCAATTTGGCCTTTAGCAAATATTAAAATAATCTCTCGATGAGACATGCCACCATGAAGTCCCCCTTTTAAAAACAACTTGAAGTGATAAAGCTAGGCCAAGGGGTCAACATTAAAATATAACATTATTTAAATCCACTTAACTTATCTCTCCAGAAATGCATCCAAGGGCCAAAAGTCAAATCACCAACTGAACTAACTGAAGAAGAAAGCCAACTGCACTGAAAACCACAGGACCACTGCCAGAAATAAAATTTACTAAAAATAGTAAATTCCTGAAGGTGCTCGGATCACACTGCATGTTATACCACCGCAAAGCTCACTGAAAACCCAAAAAGAATCCGCAATTCAATCTCCAAACTTCGAGCAACAACATCCTCCAAAATAGGAAACCCTAATTTTACCCTCTGAGTAGCCTACGATGTGATGTCCCAATGCGGGCCCCTATCGGAAGGTGACGTAGGTCTGTCCGAGCTGATTTGGTTCAGCCATGTGTCCGGTCTTCGGCGAGTACCTATCCCCGATGCCCCTTAACGCTTAAGAGGGGTGTCGCTCACTACTCTAAATCGGCTTTGGTGCAACGTAACTAACTTGGTATCGTGAGCCGGAGGTCTCAGGTCGGTGACCTTCACAGCATGGTACGGATGTTCCACGCGGGTTTCTAGCGGTGATGAACTGGTTCGAGGAAGCAGCCTAGTTGAGGTCTGGGGTCTTCGCCGGAGTACCTATCCCGGGATGCCTCTAACGCTTAAAGAGGGGCCGCTCACTACTTGCAACCGGCTTTTGGTAACGCGTTAGTTACCGTTGCACCAAAAAGTCTTGGATCGTAGTGAATCTGGCACTTCTATAAGTAAGGGGCATCCCTTGTAGATAGGTACTCCCGGCCAAGACCCCCATTACATGGCTAGGGCAAACTGCCGACAGACCTGCTCTACGCCACCTTCCGGAGAAATGATTGGGATATCATTAAATTTCACCATGTTCACGTAGGTCTCCAATTCTCGAGACCTCCAAATTGGATATACCAAGTTAGTTACCGCTGCACCAAAAAAGCCCTGGACCGGGTAGTGAACGCACTCCCCTTCTTAGCTATGGGCATCCTGTGATAGGTACTCCTACTAAGACCCTTGACATTACTGGCTAGCAAACCAAATTTAGCTGCACTCCACGCTACCTCCGAGCAGGGGCCCGTGAGATTGGGACATCAAGACACGAAGTCTCCGAATAGGCCATTTACTTCAACCCATCTGATCACTTGACGAAGGGGGACATTACAAATTCTCCCCAAGATTGCTTGCCCTCGAGCAATCACAAGTCCGGATGCTACAGAATCTCCTCGTCCTCCCAAGTTGCTTCCTCCAAAGGCAGGTTCTTCCACTTCACCAAGTATTCTCTGATTGTTCTTCTTCTCAAACCACACTCTCTGGAATCAAGAATCTCCTCTGGAATTAAAATCAGCTGCCCTTCTTCGTCCAAAGGTGGTAACTGTGATGAAGCAATGACATTGTGTCCTAGTGCCTTCTTGAGGCGAGACACATTGAAGACATTGTGCACCCTGCTATTCGAAGGTAGCTCTAATTCATAAGCTACTGCACCAACCTTTCTAATAACCTTGAATGGCCCATAGAAGCGAGGTTTGAGCTTCTCGGCTCCACTCTTCTTGAGAGTAGACTGTTTGCAGGGCTGATGTCGAAGATAAACCATATCTCCAACCTCAAATGAGCGCTCAATACGCCGTTGATCAGCGTACATCTTTTGCTGATTCTGTGCAATTTGAAGGTTGTTCTTCAAAGACTTCAAGATATCTTGACTCTTCTGCAACAAATCCTTGGCTTGAGGAGCTTTGCTATCACCAAACACCAAATTAGCAAAGCTAGGAGCCTCATAACCATAAAGAGCCATGAATGGAGACATCCTTATTGACATGTGGAAAGATGAATTGTAGCAATACTCCCCTAGGTGAAGCCATTTCACTCAAGCTCTTTGCTGCTCCAAGACATAATTTCTAGGTTACTGCACTGTACTCCACGTGCCTCCTTTAACTCCGAGCTCGGGTGCGAACCCTAAGACGGGTTCGCTGTTTCTCAGTACTCACTGGCACGCATTAAAAGTGCCCAACAGTACCATGCACCGTATGACCAAACAGCCACTGCACTGCTTAACCCCTCGAGAACCTACCTACCAAAGACTTAAAAAGTGGGCCCAAAAGTGAAAAAAAAACAATTTTTTAATTTCTATTTTGCCTCAAAACCCTAAAACGACCCAATATGAGGCCATTCAACACTAAAACATTTCATTTTTACCTCTCATTTTGCTCTCCATATTTTGTGTCCATCTTAGCATTTTGAAGGGAGGTGATTGCATTTGAAGGAGATCGATTGTGGAGTGGCAAATAGCTTCTACAAAGGAGATTTAAGTGTTCAAGGTATGCATTTAAACCCTATTCTTCAATCTTTTGATGAATTTTTTTAAGTTTCTTAGTTTTTGATGAATTTTTTCAAGTTTGTGAATAAGTTTTTCAATTTTATTTTATTTTTCATTTTTTTAGAGATTGCAACAATGGCCAGTAGTCAAAGTTCAGTGGGTGGGGATGGAAGCCAAAAGTTCAAAATTGATAAAGGATCTCCTTTATGGAGACATACTACACGAATTTCACAAATTCCTGGAGGTGGGGGGTTTGTTTGGAAGTGTAATTTTTGCAATGTACAATATAATAGCTCCTACTACCGAGTGAAACTTCATTTTATGGGCCCTGGTGGTAAAGGGATTAATATGTGTGTGGGCCCAGATAAGAAGGGGTTTTCTGCTGTACAAATAGCAGGATTTATAAAAGAACAAGAAGATGCCGACAATTCAATTGCAAGAGGAAAACAAACTAGTTATAGTTCCGGAAAGAAAAAACAAACCTTACCCACTCATCAGATAGTTAGGCCCTCTAGACATCCCTTCTTGTCTATACCCTCTACGGAAGAAGAAGATGAAGAACCAGAAACCACCACCCGCAAGGGAGGTCCATTAGAGAAGGCATTTAAAATGGAGGCAAGAGATATTGCTGAAGAAAAAATTGCACGTTGCCTCTATGCCAATGGTCTTCCATTCAACTTGGTGAGATCACCATATTGGAAGGACATGGTGTCAGCAATAAATAGTGCACCTCCTGATTTCACAAGTCTTGGGTATGAAAAGGTGCGTACCACCTTATTGCAAAAAGAGAAGAAATATGTAGAGGCCCAACTAAAACCAATTAGAGATTCTTGGGTTGAAACAGGTGTATCTATTGTTTTCGATGGATGGAAAGATTGCAAAAACCGTCCATTGATTAATGTTATTGCAGTGCCTCAAGGGGCAATGTTTTGAGGGCGGTTGACCGTGGAAGGGGAAGGAAAGATGCAAGTGTTCATTTCCAGGATTCTCATTGACTCCATAGAGATGGTGGGTAGTGAAAATGTTGTCCAAGTAGTTATGGACAATGCAAAAGTTTGCAGGGCTGCAGGTGCTTTGGTAGAGGCCAGATATGAGCACATCTTTTGGACACTGCACTGTACACTCCCTCAATTTGGTGATGCAAGCAATTGGCACCCAAATAGAGTGGGTGAAAGAAATATACCAGGAGTCTGAGGAGATCCAGATGTTTGTGACAAACCACCATATGTCACAAGCAATTTTCAGAACTTTTTCAACATTGGAATTGTTGAAGGTAAATTTTAAAATTTAATTTATTTAGTTTCATTTATCATTTATGTCATGTTTTACATAATTGAATAAAATAATTTTTTGCATTATTTACATATTTTAAATGTGTTATTAACTTACTATTAACATGTTTTTAGGTTGCCGAGACCCGGTTTGCATCTCACACAATTGTTCTGAGACGACTTGTGAAGGTGAAAGATGCATTGAGTCAAATGGTTATTAGCAACCAATGGAGTATATGGAAGCAATCAAATTCAGAGAGGGCCCAAAAAGTCAAGGCATTGATCTTGAATGACGATTGGTGGGATCGTGTGAATTATGTATTGGAATTCACCGAACCTATCATGTCTATGCTTCGGTTTGCTGATACAGATGAACCATGCTTGGGGGATGTCTATGATAGCATGGACACAATGTTGGAAAAAATAAAAATAGAAATACAAAAAAAAGAGAATGATCCTGAAGACACCTTGTACAAAAGGGTGGAAGCAATTGTTCTTCATCGTTGGAACAAGATGACAACTCCATTGCACCTCCTTGCATATGCCCTATCTCCGAGGTACTATACCACTGAAATACTTTCTATCCCAGGGAGAATACCGCCATATAGAGATGGTGAAGTTGCTAATGGGTATAAGACGGCATTTAGTAGAATGTTCAGTGATCCAGAAGTGCATGCAAGTGTCATGAGAGAATTTGGAATGTTTGTCACAGGAAAATCAAAAAATCATAATGCTTCTGTTGCTAGAGACCAATACAAAATGGATGGTCTTACATGGTGGTACCTCCATGGTCAAGATTATATGTACCTCCAACCTCTTGCAATCAAGATCCTCTCACAAGTAAGTTTTTTTTGTTTTGCCACTTGTATTGTAAAATTTAACACTTAACATTCTTGAATTTATCTTGCATTTTTTTATTTTATTTTTAATTTTGTTGGTTTTCTCTCCAGGTTGCAAGCTCTTCTGCCGCTGAACGGAATTGGAGTACATACTCCTTTATCCACTCAGTGAAGCGTAACCGGTTGGCTGCAAAAAGAGCTGAAGACTTAGTGTACATTCATTCCAATTTGCGTCTTCTATCACGTAAGGATCCTCAATACAGGCAGGGGGCAGCGAGGCTTTGGGATGTAGCACCCGAGTCTACTGACTTGGATGCAACCATTCAGGATCTTGCTAGAGCCACTATGGATGATGTGGGTGATATTGATGACATATCACATGGTGTTGGATCCGCTTTGGGTTCAAATGATGATGATTTTGAAGTTGAAACCACTCAAAATCCAAGTCATGATGATTCTGACAATCCTTTTGATGATTGATGAGCACATGAACAATGAACATTGAATCATGTTTCAATGTTTCATGAACTACATTTTGTAATTCAGTAATTTTATTTGAATATTTTTCAACTATCAATTGGCATTTAATAATTATCTTTGGCATTTGGCATTGATCAATGATCAAGTATCATACTATGAAATGATTTAGTTTTACAATTCTCTATATTTCTCTTATTTTTTTTGTATATATAATACATATATATAGATTTATAATATATTAAATTATTAATATATATATATATATATACACACGTACCCATACATACCCAAACCCCTAAAAAAATTTTGCCCGTACCCACGTACCGGGTTCTCGTACCCGAACCCGTCCCCGAACCCGAACCGGTAACTTAGCATAATTTCTAAGATAGCCCTCCAACCATTTGTTCATTATCTCTGTTTGACCATCTGTTTGAGGGTGATAACTAATTCTTGGAGTGAGCACCGTACCACTCATCCTAAAGACTTCTTGCCAAAAGGTGCTTAGGAACTTGTTGTCCCTATCACTCACAATATTTTTCGGCAACCCATGCAATCTAAACACTTCATGGAAAAACAAATCTGCAACTTGAGCTGCTGAAAAAGAGCTAGTGATGGCAAAAAAATGAGCAAACATGCTTAATCTGTCTACTACAACATAGATACAATCTTTGCCTTGAACCTTTGGCAACCCAGTGATGAAGTCCATTGATATGCTTTCCCATTTTTGGTTGGGAATGGGAAGTGGTTGCAGCAGACCAGCTGGAAGAGAATGCTCATTTTTGTTCATCTGACAAGTGGGACACTCCTGGATGTAGCGTTGGACTTCCCCTTTCAGCCCCTTCCAAGAAAACCTCTCTCGAATCTGCTTATATGTCTTGAAAAACCCTTGATGACCAGCAAGAGGGATGTCATGGAATGTCATCAAAATCTTCTTTTTGAGCTTAGAATCGGCCACCAAAAAGATCCTTCCCTTGCAGTGTATCAAACCATCAACCACTTTGTACCTTTCATCATGAAAAGTACCTTAAATGATGCTGGTTGCAAACTGATTTTTGGCATAATCAGCAAGCAACATCTCCTTCCAATCAACAGTAAGCTCACACAATAAGCTCAAATGAGGCCTCCTAGATAGAGCATCCACCACAATGTTGTTTTTTCCCTTGACATATTCAATGTCAAAATCGTAAGCTTGAAGCTTACTCACCCACTTTTGTTGTCTTTCGTTCAAATCCTTCTGATGCATGAAGTGTTTGAGACTATTGTGATCAGTCTTGACCACAAACTTGCTCCCCACCAAATACTGTCTAAACTTAGCTAATGCATGCATGATTGCAAGCATTTCCTTGTCATAGATGGAGTAGGTCCGTTCAACACCCCTTAACTTTCTACTTTCAAACACAATGGGATGCTTATCTTGCATCAAAACAGCCCCAACACCTTCTCCGGATGCATCACACTGTAGCTCGAAAGGCTTGGAAAAATCTGGTATGGCCAAAACCGGACAAGAGCTCATGATCTTCTTGAACTTATCAAAAGTACTTTGAGCCCTTTTTGACCAACAGAAAGCCCCCTTTTTAGTGAGGTCAGTAAGAGGAGCAGCATTTTGAGAGTAGCCTTTCACAAATCTTCTGTAAAAACCACAAAGACCCAAGAACCCTTTCAAATGAGTCAAGTTCTCTGGAGGTGGCCAATCAACTATCACCTTGATCTTTTCAGGATCAACCTTCACTCCATCAGCACTGATTATGTGACCAAGGTAGAGCAGCTCCTTCATTCCAAATTCACATTTGGATTCTTTGGCAAACAAACTTTATGATTCTAGGATGTTAAGCACTTCCTCCAAATGCTTGAGGTGTTTTTCCCATGTCTTGCTAAAGATAAGGATATCATCAAAAAAGATCAATACAAACTTCCTTAACTGCTTTTGAAAGACTCTATTCATACAAGACTGGAAAGTAGTAGGAGCATTAGTCAATCCGAATGGCATGACTAAAAACTCGAAGTGACCACAGTGGCATCTGAATGCCGTCTTCTCAACATCAGACCCTCTCATTTGAATTTGGTAGTAGCCCGACCTCAAATCAATCTTTGAAAAGAACTTGGCTCCATGTAGCTCGTCAATGAGCTCATCTATCCTCGGAATGGTGTACCAATTTTTTATTGTGCTTTGATTCAAAGCACAATAATCCACACACATGCGGATGGTACCATCCTTCTTCTTCACAAGAACTACAGCTGAAGCGAAGGGACTCTTGCTTGGATGAATGAAGCCCATCTCTAAGAGTTCTTTGATGTTCTTCTCAATCTCGTCCTTTTGCTTCTTAGGGTACCGATAAGGTGTTGTAATGACTGGCTTGGCCCCTTCCTTGAGTTCTATGACATGCTCAGATCCCCTTTCAGGAGGTGGCCCAGGAGGTAAATCAGCTAACACTTTGCTCTTCTTGGTGAGTATAGACTGAATATCTGGAGGGTAGTCTCTCTTGGTTTCAACTGGATTAGCTGGAAGAATCATACATTTCGCAGCCCACTCAACTTGATCATGCCGAATTAGCCTCGCCATTCTTTTGAATGACACAATCCGAGGACCGCCATTGGACATTCCTCTTAGCACCACCTTCTTTCCATCAGATTGAAACTTGAGCTCCATGGTTTGCAGATTTAGAGAGATCTCTCCAAGTGAACGCAGCCATTGAATGCCTAGGACGGCATCCGTATCTCCAATATTAACTACATAGAAGTCATCTTTGACTTCATAGTTGCCCAATTGCAGAGACATGTTTGAAATCTTCTTGGTGCAAGAAATGTGAAACCCATCTGCAACCATAACCTTGAAGCCTTCAAATTCTTCCATTTGGAGCCCTTTCTTTGTCACCATACCTTCATCAATGAAGTTATGCATTGCTCCAGTGTCAATCAAAGAAACTATTTGCTGCCCCTTAATCATCCCTCGAACTTTGAAGGATTCATTTTTGTGAAAGCTCGAAAGTTGGGCAAAAATACCCCCACCTCCTTTTTCATCTTCAGACTCTTCTGGGGCTCTTTACACTTCACTGTCATCAAAATCAGATTGCTGGTCTGAAAAATCAGAATTACTTTCTTCAGCTGAATAGTATTCAATTTGATGAATTTTGGCTCCTTTTGGGCAAATATGATCTTGGGACCATTTTTCTCTACACCTGAAACATAACCCCTTTCTTCTAAGTTCATTAAGTGTCTCTGGATCCAACCTTGTGACATGAGTTTTATGCTGTTTGGTCTCCTTATGGTGAGGTCTCTTATCTCTACCCTTTTTGTGGAATGATGGCTTGGATTGAAATTTTGCTTTAGGAGCAGCCCACTCCATATTTCTTGCTTTCTTCATTGCCTCTTGTAAAGAGGGTGAATCAAAAGCTTTAATCCAACCCTTGAGTGGTTCCATAAGCCCTTCACTGAATAGGATCACCAACCGCCTCTCAGTGATTCCCATGACCATTACTGAAAGTCTCTGAAACTCAGCTATGTAGGCATCAACTGTGCCATACTGTCTAAGTTGGGCCAGCTCCCTGAAATGTACTTTTGGATCCTTTTTCTCAAATCTCTCTATGAGTTTATTGGTGAACTCATCATAGGTAGTGATTGACCAATGACCCAAGGTGACTAGGCCATGGTACCACCACCGTGCGCTACCCCATCTAGGTGCAACGTAGCGAACTTAATCACCTCCTCCTCTGCCATAGGTCTAAGAGCTAGATAGTTATCTAACTTCTATATCCAAGCCCTAGCTAAACTGCTATCACTCCCATCAAAATGTGGAAGCGTAACCTTGTTGAGAGCCTGATGTAAGTCCCTTTGTATTGTTGTTCCCCTCCGATCATGATGTCTTCCTTGTCCTTTATTCTTCCTTTTATGGTCCACAAAGTCGTTGTAAGACATGTCTTGCTTGATTCCATCAGGGAGGGAATCATACTCAGCACGGTTGAGTCTCAACTGTTCCACAAATGATGCATTTTCTTCCCGATCAGGTTGAGGGTTCACTGGTGCCAAGAAAGTGGGTTTAAATGGCCTGGAAGAGATATATGTGTTATTTGAAGTATGTTGGTCAGCATGTCCACTATGTTGGCTGGAAGCACTATGTTCTCCCGTATGCACTGGATTGTTCTGTGGAATTGGGTTCTGACCCATTCTCCCCATCATGAAAGATATCATATCCAACATGGCGTCCATCTTCCTCTTGAACCTTCTTCCCGGACTTGGTGTTCTTTCTCTCCCTTTACCACTTTCATCCCTAATGCTAGTAAACCTCTCATTACCACCCAATGTCCTCTCAGCATCCCCCATTCCTGTTTCCTGAGAAGAATCCCAATGTGCTCTTAATACCTCTAATGTTGTCTGACCTTTTGGAACCTGATAAGGCTGCCACTGCTTTGCACTTTTCTTTTCTTCTCTTACTACGTATCTTTTTTCTCTGTCACTCATAGAAAGCCTTTTTCACAGGATGGCAGGATCTTGGCTCTAATACCACTGTAAAGAACCGAGCTAAATTTTATTTTTATTTTTTTCAAATGCAATTACAAAGTGACACACACCCATTAAGGCTAGTTGAAACCAAAACGATGCGAAAGTAACTCTAACCAAGAATGTGTCCAAGGCGGACGAGCATATGGTCAGAGGATTTGATGCAATGCAAAATGGGAAGGTAACTCTAACCAGGAATGCGTCCAAGATAGACGAGCATGTGGTCGGAGGATCTTATGCATGTTGAGCTGAAGTAACTCTAACCAAGAAATGTGCCATGAATGGAGAACATATGGTCAGAGGATCCCTATGAACTGTTGTCTGAAAGTAACTCTAACCAAGAATGTGCCAAGAGTGGCTAACATATGGTCAGAGGGTCCCTAGGTTGCAACTAATAAATTACAATGACTAGCAAGATAAATAAAATGGCTGACAGTACTACTGAACAACCTTACAATGAGAATTTAATCCTACAAATACATTGTATTAGAGAACCTTCAAGCTGCAACTAAATGAACTTCTTCAAATGCCAAATATGATTTGCTAATACTCAATCCCTGCCCAAAAGACGAATTGCATAATTCTAATAAGACAAACCAGCTACTGAAATATGACAACCAGCAACCCTAGAATGCATTAAAATGCTCACCATTCACTCCCTACTCACTCAAATTTCCTGGAATAAAGTGCATGATGCTACTAAGATGAAGGCGCCCCTATCCCAATGACAAAACCTCACAAACAGCCCTCTATTTTTTATCTAGCACAAATCCCAATGTTGTTGTACTTGGTACGGCCCTCAAGAAGGGCGACTTGCTTCCATAAAATTCATTTCTTGAAGAAAAGATCCGATATTAGCACCATAGGGTCGCCCCTAGCAAAGAGACTCAAAGAGACAACACCCAGAACGAGGTTATTTTTATTTCAAGAGATGAGAGAAATCTAGAATCAGCAATGATAAAACCAGCAACTCCAAAATTAATAGAACATGCAAAAACTCAGCTACAATATGCAAAATACCCTACTACAAGTGCAACAAAATCCTCTACAACTAAACTCTCCACTAGTTGCTATCTTTCAAGCAAGAAGTCGAGCCAAGGGTAGGAGGCATTCATTCCTCGAAGCAATCCTGACACCATTCCGGCAGCATAACTTTACTAAAGACATAAGATGATAAAAAAGAAGAGAAAAGGTCTCCTTATATAGACTTTCCAAGCATCTTCCAGAAGCATCTAGAAAGTGCGCCCTCATTCAATTTTGAATTTGATTTCATTTCCCTCCAAGAATAGGCGTCCCTTTTCATGAGGTAATATTTGATTTTAATAAAATAATAGGCTCCTTGAAATTGGCGTCCCCCTTTAGGCTTTCCATCAATTTGGCCTTTAGCAAATATTAAAATAATCTCTCGATGAGACATGCCACCATGAAGTCCCCCTTTTAAAAACAACTTGAAGTGATAAAGCTAGGCCAAGGGGTCAACATTAAAATATAACATTATTTAAATCCACTTAACTTATCTCTCCAGAAATGCATCCAAGGGCCAAAAATCAAATCACCAACTGAACTGACTGAAGAAGAAAGCCAACTGCATTGAAAACCACAGGACCACTGCCAGAAATAAAATTTACTAAAAATAGTAAATTCCTGAAGGTGCTCGGATCACACTGCATGTTATACCACCGTGAAGCTCACTGAAAACCCAGAAAGAATCCGCAATTCAATCTCCAAACTTCAAGCAACAACATCCTCCAAAACAGGAAACCCTAATTTTACCCTCCAAGTAGCCTACAGGTCTCCGGAATAGGCCGACGGTCAACTGAATTGATCACGCACGAGAAGGGGACATTACATACCTTCACCATGATGCATGTATGGGTGTTTGGAAAACTGACTAAGGCATTTGACTGCATAGCCTCCTCTTGGTAGCGAGGCATGCATTCTCTAGACTTGGTCAATTTTTAGCATTTTTCATTTTTGAAAATCCCTTTCGTCGTAGAGCATCTTTTTGAGCATTTTTGCCATGGTTTCTTTGTTGAAGCTTTTGAAGCTTAGCTTTCAGCACCTGGTACTGGCCAATCTGCCATTAATGGCTGCAGAGCTCCTAACTTTGTTCCTAAAAAACAAAAATAGACCCACCAGAGTAAAACATGTCTTTTGATGATTCTAACTTGATCAGTGTGATCGTGAAGTCGATTAATCCTATCAAAATCATTATCGATCATTTCCGGGAAGGTCCTATTTTCAGGTGTTTCCCTAAAAATAGGGGCATAAAACCTTAATTTTCAATTTTTTAGAAATTTGCACGTGTTCCTTGACAGAAACCCACAAAAACCCTATGTTTGGTTTGACCTGAAACAGACTTTTGACGGCATTTTTACATGATTTAACTCAATTTAAGCAAAATGCCAAAAAAAATATTTTGGGTACAACACATAGCATAGTTTACAAGCATTTGCATAATACATTGTAACATCCCAAAGCATTAATAATATTATTTACATATTTTGCTATTAACTTTGACAAAACAATTTAGCTTTTTGCAATTTGTCTCCCTGCAAATTTCAAAATGTTCACAAAATCATGAAACGATGCTCTTGAAGTTATCCATCAATGCAAAGGAAAAGAGGTCCTAAGATCATATTCACTTGATAAAATCAAGTTCCAGGTCAAAATTTCATCAAGGGAACATCTTTGGAAAGAAATCATCCAAGTCAAAAATGGCTAAGCATGGTGATCAAATGCAAACTTGAAGTAGAAACATGCACTAGCAAAGGGGAAAGCCCAAAGTTTAAATGTCCATTGTCAAGTGTGAATCTAGAGTCATGACACATACCTAATGAAGAACTTAAATCATTTCAAGGTATGGAAAGGGAGACTCAAGTGAATACCATTCAAAGGTGTTCACCTAGTGGTTTGGGGCACACCTATAAAAGTAGAAGTTGAATTTCAAACAAACAATCTACTATAATGAGAACACATCTAGTGTCATGAGATGCACCTAAGTACAAAGGATGCTTGACAGACTAACACATCTATACAAGGAAAATCATTATCCATCACCATTTTCAAAGAGGAGCATATTTTGATATTACTATTTTTAGTGCGAGGAGCTCGTGCTATTTTTAGCTTTTGTTCTATTTTTAGCGTTCACTATTTATAGATTGGAGTCAGCTATTTTTAGATCATCTATCTATAGATCTCTTTCCATGCAAGAGATGCAAGTCCTAAGTGAGAGTTTGTAATCATTTGTATTGTCAATCTAACCAGCAATTGCATGAGTTTAGTTTAAGAATTAGTGGATAGGATTTTGTAACTCTAAATGCAATCAAGTCAAATAGCTAGAGTTGAAGTACTAGTGGTGCAATCAAGTCAATATCTAGAGTTGAAGTAGTAGTTAGTTTTTCATCTTTTCTCATGCAATAGCTTTGCAAACATGATAAATAAATGTTATTTTGCACTTAGATTTCTAATAGTAATTTTCAAGCCTACATTTTGTTGAAATTGTTGCTCATTGAGTTCTAAGTTTTGCTGTTCAATTGTTTTCTGTAAGTTCAATTTGATAATCCTTGGAAGCTTTGTAATACAATTACTATCAAAACAAGTCTTGCAACTTTGTGTGTAATGCTGCCATGCTTAATGTTTGTGTGTTCCAATCCAATCTTGTTTCACTTATAGTTTTTGATATCTGTGTTTAATTGAGAATCATAAACATCCTTTAGATTCTGTTACATTATGTTTTACAATAGATAGATTTATTTAAAAAATCATTTGCCTTGAGTTGAAGAGTGTCTCAACCTTTTGTTCTAGGTGAATCCAGAAGGACACTTTAATTTTATTCAACATGAACATGAACCACTTTAGGAAATCATTGTAAAGATTGTGAATACCAAGTACATATGGTCATATTAGTTTAGTTTTTATTTTATAGGGAGCTTCCCATTCTAATTCGAAGAGCAGTTCTATTACTAATTTGTTTTGTTTTGTGTTGCACTGAAAGGTGGAAATTAAAATGCTAACAATTTTTAACAACTTTGTGGGGAAACAACATAAGACTCCTATCTTATCCATCAAGACCTTCAAGTTTTGCAGAGAGATTCCAAAGTTTGTAAAAAAATGAACTTCAAAAGAAAAATCACCACAAGTTATGGCTAGTAAGAAGGGTAATAGCATCAATAACAATCACCCTCCTTGTAATGTCCCCTTCTCAAACCTGATCTTTCCAGTGACCGTTGGCCTTTTTCTGGAAACCCGAAGGCTAGTCGGAAGATAAAATTAGGGTTTCCTATTTTTGAGGAGGTCCTTGCTCGGAGTTGGTGGATTCAACGGCGGATTCTTTCTGGGTTTTCGGAGAGCTTCGCAATGGTATGTTCATCTTGGCATTCTGAGCATTTTCTGGAATTTACTATTTTTAGTAAATTCTATTTCTGGCAGTTTTTCAGTTGGGTTCAGCATGGTTGACTTCCTACTTCAGTTTGGTCAGTTGACTTGGTCATTATTGGCTTCAGGGCATAATTGGAGAGATAAGTTGATATATTTAATTAAAAGTCACGTTTTAATATTATATTTTAACGTTGACCCCTTAGCCTAGTCTATTGACTTCACGTTGTTTTAAAAAGTGGTCTTTTGAGGGTGGCGCCTTCATTAAGATTATTTATTATTTGCCAAAGTCAAAACAAGCTTAATATGGGCGCATTTATCAAAGTATGGAATTTATTTAAAATATCAATGTTGAACTTTAAAGGAAAAGGACGCCATATTTGAAAAAGGATTAGGGTTTTGACTTTGAAGAGGAATTTAGGGTTTCGTGAAGACAACAGGAAGTTATAAAAGGAAGGCCTTGAGCATCATTTCATTATCTTTGGACTACAGTACTGTTATGCTGCTGGATTGGCTCTGGGTTTGCTTCGAGGAATGAAGGCCTCCTAGCTCGGGCATCGGTTCTTGTTTGTAAGACAACAACTAGTGGTGATTTTAGTCTAGTTTGTGAGTTCATTGGAAATCGTGCATTGTAATCTGCATTTGTCTACTTAGGTTCAGATTTTGCATTTTAGAGTTTTCTGATTTTTGCATATTTAGCTTCAGCAGATTTGATGTTTTGGTCATAAATCAAAAAAAGACAAAAAAATCATTATGGGTATTTCATAATTCCTTTCTTCTAGTCAAGGCGCCCAAGTATGCAAATTTGTAGAATTTTTAGAAAGGGATTTGAATTTTAAAAGCAAAATCGCCCCTGTGCTGGGCCGTACCATTCATGGTTTCATTGGGAAACGTGCATTGAATAAAGTCTGCATTTTAAGTCTGTTTCCTGGGTTAGTTCTTAGCGCCTCCATCATAATTGTGATTTGCATTCAGTATAATGTTATTTGAGTGAGTTTCAAGGGAGATCCGAGCTATTCTAGAAATCTTTCTGTTGCTGGTTATTCATTGAAAAAGTGCAGGTCTGTTAAACAGTTGGGATAAATCTGCAACTTCTCTATTGATTGGTGGTGATAAATCTTTAAAAGCAAAGTGGAGACTTCAGTGAAGATTGCCCAAGTCTAGAGAATAAGGTTGGATTTATTTATTGCCATTTCCGTTGATCTTTACTTCTCAGCAACTAAGTTCTCGAGTATTGTACAACTCTATTATATGATGATTTGTATTGTTAGCAAGATTTCGTCTTTTAAATTGTAAGCTGGCAGTAGTACTGACAGCCATTTAGATTCTTGCTTTATCAGATTGTAATAGTCTTCTTACTTTCAGCATTTGATAATTGTATTTAATTCATCTTCGCCCTATGGTAGCTACTTTCCCATTCTGGGTTAGCAAGCACATTCTGGGTGTTGAGTATTTCCAGCTTTCAGCATTTCTTTTCAAGCATTGAATTTTGTAATCACTCCGCCATATGGTCGCCCCTCACTCCATTCTGGATTGGGTAGCACATACTTGGTGTTGAGTTCCCTTTCAGCAATTAGAGTAGAAGATCCTCTGACCAATGCTCACACCTTGCCCACATCGGGATCCTGGTGTACATTCTGGTTAGAGTTGCTTTAGCACGTTTTGGTTTATCCTCTAACCTTAACGAGTGCATTGATTGTAATTTGCAATTTGTTAAAATCAAAAAAAAAATTGGCTCGGAATATTTCACTCCTCCACTGCTGCCATGGGAAATCTGATTAGTCCATTGACATTAACAAAAAATCATATGCTTCCTCGAGGATCAAGAAAGAATTTTCCAAAGTTCTACATTGATGGCAAGCAACATCCAGATGAACATATTTCAACTTTCACCATGGCATGTGGAATTTTGAGCATTGCACATGAAGATGTTGCAGTTTGATTACTTGTGGATATTACATGGTGCAGCAGCTGATTGGTTTTACTGTAAGAGCCAGGTGTGATGTCCCGATGTGGGCCCCGAACTGGTAGTGAACGGCACCCCTCTTAGCGTTAAGGGGGCATCCCCAAGATAGGTACTCCCGCCGAAGACCCCGGACACGTGGCTGGGCAAACTGCTCGGACAGACCTACGTCACCTTCCGATAGGGGCCCGCATCGGGACATCACACCAGGTGTCTCTCAACCCAAACCCTCTGACTGTAAATGCGTTTTTTTGTTTTCTCTATAGTTTTTGATTTTTTTGAAGGTTTTTGCAGTATATTGAAAGAATGAGATTTTGGAAATAAATACAATTAAATTCAATAAAAATTCATAAATGATAAATAATGCAACAAATAGCTTCCCAAATGTTGGCGCGTATATTTATTAATCTTTTGGATTCATACAATGGAGAAAGTCGAACTTATAAGGAAAAAGCAAGCACAAATATGATATTAAAGAACCTGGTTTTCTGTTTGCAGCCACCTGTAGGAAGCATAAAAATGTACGACCAATCTAGATACAGGCGTCTCCCACCACCAGAAGGTTGTAGACACCCCCAAAGACCTAGGTGTCCCCTGTAGTGAAGACAGAACATAAAAAAGCAAGGCGTCTTATCCAGTGAAGAAAGTACGGCCTTTGCTGCAACAAATGTACGGCCCAACCAGCATTAAATAAATCCATACAACCTTGGAGAATGTGCCAGATGCCAAATGAAACACTGCCAAAGTGATATTCTCCTTCTGGAAGGAAGATCGATCCAATACACTGATAATAAACTTTGAAATATGCCCGAATATGACTCCTGTGTGAAGCCACTCTGTTGACAATCTTCAACTGGTATTGCACAATCTCAGTATGCCTGATTCTGAAAAGGGAACGTTCTTCAAAACCCGTTGATCTATAGAAACCCTCGTTTCTCAAACCCCAATGCTCTCCAAGAGAAAATAAAGACAAATTAGAATAATCAACATAATGAATTCAATTTGCCTTGAGGAAATATATAACCTCTCTCAAAAAGTCGACCCTTCACAAAAAAACTATTAAATGAGCAATTAAAATATCATTAAATCACCATTTAATGACTTAGGCATATTAATTACATAATGGCGACCCTTTTCTTAAATGAGCATTAAAATACTCATTTAATATTAATTCATCCCTTATTATAAAGTATTAATGATACTTTATAATTTGCCATTAAATAATTAAATTTAATTATTTTCATTAAAGTGACTTTATATTATAAATTCAAATTAATAAACTTTTAATAATGATCAAATGCCTTAATAATTACTGTTTGCTCATTAGATCATCAAACCGGGTCGAAGCTGAGCTGACCAACTGAATCAGGTGCCCTACCAAAAATAGCAACTCCTGCCTGCCTGACTTACTATAAATAGTAAGTACCTCTAAATCACTCTGTAAGTGTCCGCAAAGGCCCAAACCTAAAACAACTGCTAGAGCGATGTTCCCCAACACTGGATAACTGCCTCAAGTGATCCTCTAAACACTTCTGCCAGCCTATGAGGATTTGAATGATAGGCTAACCTCAGAACTAACTGTACTGCCTAGGAAGGGGACATTACATTTACCATCTTGATGTTGGTTCAATTATAAGTTAGAAGTCAATGAGTGCAAATTTTCTTGCATGCTTCAAGCTAGTTGAAGATGGTCATATCTTGTTCATACAACTTTCAAATGCCAAAAATGAAAGCAACAAGCCTATGAGGGATTTTGTTGAGAGATCTAATTGTTTGGTTACCAGGATTATTGCCACTTTAAATCCTTCTTCTGAAATACTTTTCAATTTCTTATTAAATCTCTATCTTCAGAAGCTAAGTTCTTTCACAACATAGGTAATGCTACCAAATTGAAGGACACTAAAGAATATGTCATTGAGCTGGAGAATCATATGATCACTTCAAGAAAGATACATAAAAATTCAATCAGGCCACTAGTTCCTTTGATTGTTTCACCGCCATCCATCTCCTCCAAGCAAAATGATTCATTCATCAATTAATAATAGTAGCTCTCATGTGCATGTTTCTCCAACAAAGCAAGTAGTACAAGCTACTTTTCATATACACACATATTGCATGTTTCATGAAACTAATCAAACATGATGGAAGAAGTTGTCAAGAAATACTAAGGCTCAAAAAATATTGATAGCTACAAATAAAAATCAAGGGTCTTAGACGATCCTAAACATCTCCTAAATATGTCCGATGGTGGCTTTGTGATTGGATATACCCAATATGAACCTGATAAGATAAAAAATATTTTTTTCATAATCATAAATTGAATGATGTCATGTGTTCTCATAATCAAAAAAT
This sequence comes from Sequoia sempervirens, assembly GCA_007258455.2. Taxonomy (NCBI): domain Eukaryota; kingdom Viridiplantae; phylum Streptophyta; class Pinopsida; order Cupressales; family Cupressaceae; genus Sequoia; species Sequoia sempervirens. The sequence continues at coordinate 9,929 of VDFB02100279.1, read as the reverse complement.
TAGAACAAGAGAATCTAAGAGAAGCAAAAATATCGCCTATTGAGTATGAATAAGCGTTATTGATGGAAGGAGAACCTAATGTTTCACAAGTATGTGATATATTCTCAAAGGAGGATGAGACCAAGACAAAATCTGAAGAACAAAGTTGTGTTCCAAATACCAAGCAAAGAGAACCATAAGCATCTTTTAGGTTGTGTTAGATTATTTTCTGCAGAAGATAGATTTGTATATAAAACCATTTTCCTTGAAGTGAAAAGCATCTCAACCTTTACTCTAGGTGAATGCAAAAAGACACACTTTTAATTTTATTCAGCAAAAACATTAAATCACCCTAGAAAACCACAGTAAAGATTGTGAATACCAAGTATATAATGTCCATATCAGTTTAGTTTTTATTTTATAAGGACATCCCCTCCTAATTCGACGAGTGATTCTACTGCACATCTATCTCATTTTCTGTTGCATCCAAAGTTGAAAATTAAAATGCGAACACATAGGAAAATTAAATGCTTGCATCCCATTGTTCCTAACTTCATCATATAAATGATCCTATGCCCGATAATAATCCACTAGCATGTTCATGTTAACTATCAAAATCACATGTCTTACAGTTCTTGACAGCAACCTATAACCAGAAGCTGCTTTAAAACAACTTTGCAAGACTATTGATAACATGCATTCACCTTACTATATTATACAACAGCTATGCAAAGAAGTAAAGAAACAACAAATTGACAGTACTAAACGATATATAACAGCAATTATCAAAAGGCTATGAATGCAAATAGCAGCAATTTGTTGCAAATTCCATAACTTCAAGTGAGTTCACATAAATATGAGTATGAAATTTTCATAAAAGGTCCAACCTTTGCTGATACATTTTCAATCTAACAAAATTACACTATGCCCAGCAGCATAAGCTAACTTATTAAAGATTGGTGCTCAAGTCTATACCAATTGCACTCAAGTACCACTTATGCTGCCTGCAACTATCATGAAAAATGATGTGACAGCTTACTTCTGCACTTCATAGCTTCTGCATACTTTGCACAAACTGGAGCAACAATAACAGGTAGATTATCTTCCAAGGCCATCAAGAATGAAAAGAAAATAGTCAAACATTATTTCAAAGACTGTACAGCGGCTGCAAATTAGCTTTTGAACAAATTATTCCCAAAGACTTGTTTGATTGAAATCATGAAGTTGGTTAGGATCACAAACTAAGTTACCAGTTCGAGCTTGGGTTCAGGTTGGGATTTAGATTCGAGTTTTTATGTTCAGTTTGCAGATTCAGCCCAATAAAATTTGGGGTTCAGTTCATTTTGGGTTTGTCCTTACAAAAACATATAAAAATTATAAATACATACATATTTACAGCATTAATCAGTTCAGAATACTGCATGGCATCATATAATAAACAAAACCACCATAAGAATTTAAAATACTAAAATGTCAATTAGTGAAATCAAATGTCATGATAAACATTCATTGTTCAAACTGCAATACTAAAATAGAAAAATAATGTCAACAATTAGCCATTAGGCTTGAGTGTCATATTGGTCTTCAAAAATATCATGATTATTATCCTCAATATTAGATGATGTAGGTACTAATATATTAAAGAACCACAAACAATGCCATTGGTACCCACATGCTTGCCATTTGGCTCCTACTCGAGTGGAGCATGTTCATTTTAGGGTTAGGGATTCATTTTTATCTATCATAGTCAAAGTCAATTGCCAAAAACCATAGTTCGCAAACTCTATGAGTACTCGCCGAGTTGTCAAGCACTCGGTTTTTTTTACTGTGCAAGTTTTTACAAGTTTAACTCTCAAGTTTGCAAGGATGAATTTCTGGCAAAAACTCATCGTATTTTTTGGCAAGTACTTGTGAAAACGCAATGAATCTGTCACCTGTGGGAAAAAATTGTAATGCAAAAAAATGTGCCAACGCAGTAAAAACGCGAGTTAAAACGCAGGTAAAAGTGTTGACATGAGTAAAATGTGAGTTAAAACACAGGTAAAAATGCTGACACATGTAAAACATGAGTTAAAAAGCGGGTAAAAACACTGACGCAGGTAAAAACGTGTTTTACACATTTTATTTGCTATAAAACCATGCACTCGCCCCTTCATTAAACACATAATAGTAAGCACAAAGACTTTTTAGGCGACTCAAAGAAGAAACTTTCAGAATTTCAGATTTGAAATAGGTTAGTTTCAGTTTTTATTTTTTCATTTTTTCAAAGCATTTAAATTTGTAAAAAAAAAACATGTCAAATTGTCAAAAATTGCCAAACATGTCAAATGACCAAAATTTTCCAAAAATAAAGTCCCTCAACTATTTAATCAATGTTGGGTAAACAAAACTGACTTCACATACCAATACAACTTAAAATTGTTAATTTTTTTTAATCACTACTTTTGGTTGTTATTGATATTGTAAGTTAATATATAATCACAATGGCATCCGGCTCTGCATCTAGTTCAGACATAACAAATGCAAGTCAGCCCATTGGAAGGAGACCCCACTTGAAAATATGGCATAATGGGACCAATACAAAGGTATGTTATTTGTACCTAGTACAAGAAGAAGCTTTATGGAGGCATCAATCACCTCAAATATAATCTTGCAAGCATTCCTTGCAATGACGCTAGACCATGTGAAGCAAGCCCTAAAGAGGGGAAACAAGAGATGATGACCCTTCTTGCAGCACTAGATGAAAAGAAATTGGAGAGGGCAAAGGCACAAGTAGCCATACAAGAATCCATTGCTCCTAATCTGTGAAGAGAATCTGATGTGGATACACAAGGCATTGTGGGCTCTAGTCACGGTCCACTTATGTGGCCCATCCTCCTCATCCAATTCAAGCAAAGTTCAGTTGCAAGGGTTTTTTGTGCCTAGAAATGTACCAAGAGCACAACCTTCATTAGAAGCTATTGGGTGGAACAAGGAGGTGCACAAAGAAGTAGACAAGGCTTGTGCAATTTTTTTTGGATTATAACAACCTCCCCTTCCATGTGGCAAGGAGTCCGTATTGGAAGTATTTGGTGATAAAATTGACAATTGTAGGGAAAGGGTACAAAGCCCTCTTTCCAAAAGATTTAAGTGGCAGGTTGCTCCAAGATGCTATTGTAGATGCAAAACAAATTGTGGAAGATCAAAAGAAACAATGGGGAAAGTTTGGATGCACAATTCTTTCAAATGGGTGGATAGGTGGAAGGAACAACACTCTCCACAATTTTTTAGTGGCTTCATATGGTGAGTTGGTTTTTCTAAAGTCAATTGATGCCTCCAACATAATAAAGAATGTAGAAAATTTGAGATGTTGGAGGAGGTTGTTTTAGAGGTAGGCATAGAAAATGTTGTCCAAGTTGTTACTGACAATGCAATAGCATATGTGACAGCTGGAAGATTGCTTCAAGAGAGGCATCAAACACTTTTTTGGACCCCTTGTGTAACTCATTGCCTTGACCTTCTTTTAGAGGACATAGGCAAAATTGATTGGGTGAGACCAATTGTGGAAGAAGCAAGAGATATAACAAACTATATTTATAATCACCCATGGGTTCTTCACTTGATGAGAGATCACACCAAGGGGAAAGAGCTTGTGAGATCGGGTGCTACAAGGTTTGCAACTAATTTTCTAACATTGCAAAGAATTTCTAGTTTATTGACTCCCTTTAAGCAGATGTTTGTGTGTCAAACATTGGCAAACCTAACTTATTCAAAGAAGGTTGATGGAGAAAGGATCGCAAAAATAGTTTTTGATGGTGATTTTGCAACTAGAGCTATAGAGATTGATAAGGTAACTTCAAACTTAATTTAATTTTCAAATTGAATCCTTTATTTTTAAATTTTAAAAGTCTCTCGTTTCATTGTAAGTTGTAATTTAAATTTTCTTCTACTTCGTACTTTGTAGGTAACAAAGTTGCTAGTGAGGGACGTGCACCTGGTGGATAGGGAGAATAATGCAATGGGATATATTTATGAGGCCATGGATAAGGCCAAAGAGGCCATCCAAAACTATTAGAGGGGGGATGCAAATAGATTTGCCCCTATTTAGGAGATCATTGATTGAAGGTGGAACAATCAATTCCACCAACCCATTCATGCAATGGGGTATTATCTCAACCCCAAGTTTTTCTTCTTGGATAGCTTCACGGATGATAATGGGGAGGTTATGGAGGGCCTATCCACATGTATTGAGCAAATGACGCCTATAGTTGAGGTGAGAGACCTCATCATTTATGAGTTGCAGAATTATAAGGCAAGTAGGGGGAGGTTGTTTTCTTCACAATTAGCTATACAAGAAAGAACCACCCAAACACCAAGTAAGAAAAAGTGAAGTCTTATACCTTGCAAGTTATAAATTACATACATTAATAGACTATTGTTTACTTACAAAAACTTGAATATCTTATTTGCAGGTTCATGGTGGGAAGATTAGGGTGGAAAGACCCCACATTTGCAAAGGCTAGCCCTCTAAATTTTGTCTCAACCTTGTAGTGCTTTTGGTTGTGAGTGCAACTAGAGTTTGTTTGATGCCATTCACGCGAAGAAGCCTAATAAGTTGACTTACAATGCCTCAATGATCTTGTTTTGTGCAATACAACCTTCGGCTTTGCACAAGAAAGGTGTAGGACCAACCAAAGGAACTTATTGATTTGGATGAGATTGATCCCTACACTAACTAGACTGTGCAAGATGATGAGCCCTCCTTGTTTACAAGGATGAGATTGCTGATTTTGAGAGGTGAGCTATGGAGGATGTGGCTGCAACAAAAGAAGGGGAGATTGGATTGGATGGCATTGATATGGTGGAGGAGGAGTCACTGCTATCTACTAGCAAGGTAGATACACATGCCCAATCTTCTACGTCAATTAGCAAGCCACAATCAAGTGCAAGGACCATACCCTCTACCCCCCAATTTTTCACTAGGTTGGGGAAGAGGAAATTGTAAAAACTTGTAATTTTTGACTTGCCTAGATATGAATTTATGATGATTATTTTCAAAGACAATCATCATAGACTCATAATAGTTATCAGTTAGCAACCGGCTATTGTATCCACTATCCGGCTTCGCATGTTGATGCAATTTTGTAATCCATATGTATTCAAGAATCAAATTTAATAGAAAACACTTCCTCATGGTATTTTAGACTCATTTGATACATTTTGTAATTGAATTTTGCAAAAAGAAAAAAAATGTGTTTTTTTAAGAAGTTTTAGTACTTTTTAAGTTGTTGAGTTTTTGCCAAGTCAAAAATTTTGGGCTTGTCGAGTACTCTCTAAGTCCAAGTCTATGAACTATGCCAAAAACAATTAAAGAAACTTAAAAATTCAAAATGCATCTAATATGACGCAAGTTCATTTTGAGTTCGTTTAGATCTTTCTAGGTTTGTTGTGGGTTCGCTTGGGCTTATCTAGGACAGACCCACAAAGTGAATGCCATCCCTTTGGATGATCCTGTGACCAAACCAAACCAAATACTAAACCGGTGCAGATCAGACCTAGATCTAGGACCCCTAGGCAACAAACAAGTGTAAATTAGATCAGAAATATTTGTGTACTTGTGCCTACTATTGCTGTATGGTGAACATGTTAGAAGAAAAAGTGCTTCATCTTCTATTCCATTCAAATTATACATCTTACTTATTCTTTGTGTTTAAGGAGCCTTTACAATTTAGTGGGGTGTCCATCCACCAATTTTGTTATATACTTTGTGTGAGTTTGTTCTTAGTTTGTAATTGCACTTTTCTTTTTTTAGACTACTCACCCTATGTGGGTGGCTGGGATGTTGTAGTTCAAAGTCAATATAAAATTTAAGACCAAAGCTTTGCCATCTTTGTTTTTTCCATCATTCAAATGGTTATCAACAATTCTAATTTGAACGTTGGAATTTAGATTGTCCAAGGAGGTTGATGGTAGGTCACTGTAGATGTATCAATGTTTCAACCATTTATTTGAGTCCTTTCACGGTTTCACCAACCTTTTTTTAGTTGTATAATGTCAAACATGATTGATGGGAAATGATGGAAAGCCTATCTTGAACATTTTTAGTGAGCTTATGTTTGTATGGCATATAGAATAAATTTGAATCTCCTTGCCATAATAAGTGGAAAGCCAAATAAGATTCATCCCTCACCTTCACCATCTCAAAATCTTCCTCCAAAGAGATTCATAAAAAACAATTTTTTAAATCCCATGTCTTCCTCACATACGTGGAAGACATCAACTCCTCACTTATAAGAAAGAAAGCTAAAGTGCAAAAACACTTCCTACACTAATCTAAAAGGAGATGAACAAAAAATACGATCTAAAATAAGTTGCAGAAAACAAACACAAGAAAATCATTTAATGTAACATAATGATGTATCCTAGGAAAACCCTTACAGGAAAAAAACCCAGCCTCAAAGCTCCAAACCAATGTATTAATCAGCAACAATATTAGTTACAACAAAATCCAAGCAAGGAGCCTTCACAAGAGACAACCCCAACACTCAGATCTGGAGTAATATCGGAAACATAACAATACTTACAAAACACTACATAAAATCTTTCTCAAACACCCAATAAATAGAGAAACCAATGGTCCAATACATAAAATCACCAAAGGGGAATCACAAAATCATGAGCTAATACCACCCAAAAATGGTGCCCAAACTCCCTAGTCAAATTCCAACACCCAAATCCTCAAGAGAAGTCCTATAAGAATTTTTCGTAACATGTCATACTTATTCTCCCAACTTAGGCACTTCAATTAATATTATTCAAACCCTCCAAAGACACTTCATAATAGTCATAATGACATGTAATAGATTGGTGAATGTTCTTGGTCAATGTGTGACTCACTCTTTCAGCTCTCTTATGTGTTATTGATGGTGTCATTGATGCTCTTATATTCTTGAAGTGGGAGCCTAACTTCCAAAGGCTGTAACTTTTGATCCAAGAACCCTATTGAACCCCCTTTTCTTAAATTGAAGATCTCTAAGAGATTTACATCATCATAATTTGCTTAGGCTTGTTAAAGCCTATCTAGTTAATTTTTAGGGCTTAAAATGACCTTTATAGCCACATTTGAACATTAGGATGCAAGGTTGAGATATCTTTCCTGATATTATATTCTTCTAAGGCTTGTCACCTCATATTGAGATTGCAAGGTAATGAATATCATTGTGAATCCTTGATTCCTAGTCAAACAAGTGCCTTTTGTTCCATGAATTTGTTTAACCAAACTCATTTCCCAATGTCATTCAACATGAGACCACAACAATGGGCTGCAAAATATACACAAAAAATAAAAGGGATTTTCTCCATAAGAACTATTACAGAGATGAGCTGCACAAGATATACAAAAAATAAAAGGGCTTTTCTCCATAAGAACTCTTCCCGTTGCTATATAATTGGTGCCATTTTTCCTCTCTTCTTGCTGAACGTTTTGGATGGGCAGCTCCATCAAAAATTCCTCCAATATATCGCAAAAAAGTTCAATGTTATTGGACTTGGTGATGCTAAATGACCCTCTTAACATCTCATAACATATTTTCTACATTGTTCAACTAATTTTGTAATTATTAAAAGAGCATATAGGGTCTACTCGCCCTATCTCACATACATTATTTGGCTAAAAAGAACTAGAAAATGGCAAGAATTAACTCCATGCTTTAAGTTCATTTTTGAACTGTACAAAACGGACTGAACTTTTTCTTGAAAGATAAATATTTTATCATTTGTAGGATTTTGCAAGCTGGTTCCAAGTCTATTTAAAATATGGTTCCCTAGAGAAAATGGTTAGTGGCGATCTCTCGCTACTTGGGATGTTGGATGGTATGATGATTTCTAACTATACACCTTTTGTTAATTATGCATCATAGCAAGTCTTAATGCAAGCACATATTCAATAAATCAACTAGCATGAAAATAGTACTAGAGGCAATATGCTTCTAATCATATTCAAAAAGTCTATATTCAGAAAATAAAATGCTAACTTCCCCGTTGTTCCTCACTTGATCATATACACAATCCTATCCCCAACAATGATCCACCATCATGTCTGTCACATTAACTATCAAATTCACATCTCATAATTCCCAACCAAAAACATATTACCAAAAGATGCTTTAAAAACAATTTGTAGGACTACTGTGAAAAATAATATGGTTGTCCAATTCAAAGAAGTTACATGGTCAAGAGCTATTAGTTTCGAATGTAATTGGGCATCTAAGCTTTGTTATAGTGGATGTTACATGACATAGTGAATAGTTGATAAAACACCATTTAGGTTATCTAGTTTTAGAAGGATTATTCCACATACATTATGAAATATTGTATCATAGGACTAATTAGAATGGTTGGCATTCACAGAACTAGAAATCAATGGAGTGCATCCAGTCCTCATCAAGTAGTTGGGATCCACCATCTCATGCACTCTTCTATAAGTACCCGTGTAAGCTGAGATGACTTCTAAACCCATGTTACTCAATACACAAAACCCAAAATAGTTGACAGTGTAAGTAGTTGAAAGAAAGTTGCAAAAAAACAAACAGCCAAGTTTCTGAGTACCTTGCTCAACACTCAAAGATCATTTACATTTAAAAACACCAACTTTCAAGAAAAAATACTTTCAACTAGCTAAAATGTTAGGTAATTCTTTGGCAGTCAACACTTGATAAACAACAAGAAGACGATAGTAAAATAATCTAAACTTAAGATACAAATTCCAAATTTAATGTCATTCTTGATTACTTGTGTTAATTGTTGTACAGTGGCAACAAAAGACTAGTCCTCATTTTCCAATTATGCGGCTAAGGATGATTTCATCTTGGAGCTTATACTGAGTGCATTTTCACCTCTTTATGTTCTCCAACAAACTTATCCATGTGATTTATTGCAGCAATTTGTTCAGTGTAGTTGCAAACACGAAAATAGAAGATGTTGGATAAGAAGTCATCAACATGTAGTTTTCTATGATATTCTTCTTCCTTTCTTTCATTAGAGCAAGACATGCCTTTTAGTTTCTGTATGCATGCTTCTGCGATCTGAATAACACGCTCAACCATAAAGCTCCCTTCTGTGTCTGTCATAGACAAAACTCATTAAGAATTAATTTTTGTTTCTACAATTTTTATAAGAAGTCCAACATATATGCTATGCACAAACACAAATGTCTTCATTGGAAATCAACCAGAATATTACCAATGTAAACTGCTTGCCCACCAAGCCCACCATACACTTTAGGGATCTGCACATTGATTGCAAGTTGAATCCTGCAAGCATTGTCATCAGCCTTGCATATGGGCATGGAACCAACATTGATACAGCAAATTTCAGATAGAAAGGATCTTGTAGTTCAAAGGAACAAGATTTAGTACCCAAGCTGTGTTTTACCGATGCCTGGTACACCACCTATCAAGATTAAAAGAAGTTTAAATCATGAGGTTTAAGGTAACTTAAAAACTCCTTCCCAAGTTCAATGCATTCTAAATCATCACAAGAAATGTGAAGCAGTTTTACTCAAAACACTTTCTTATGAAAATCTACAGAAATCTTGATTATTTGCTTCCACGCATTCAATTTTAAAAAGAGTTGGTTAAAATAGAGAACATCGACAAGAGAATGGAAAAATAACTTCAAGCAAAATGGTTACTCTTACCAACTTCAGTAACTTCCTTGCAACTAATGCCCCCACCCAATATCAAATCAAAATCCTCACAAGACGTAATTATGTGCTTCATGTTCTTTTCTTCACAATGTAAATCCCATGCTGTCTTTGCACCTGCCAAATATGACAACCCAATTTAGACAACTTCTACACCACTTGCCCCCAGAAAAGCAAAAAAAATCAAAGCATGTAGTTCCTTGAAATGTTAAGATTCTATGCATATTATCATCTCCTATTGGATTGAATTTATCATGCAATACATGAC
>VDFB02100277.1:0-19770 GCA_007258455.2 Sequoia sempervirens | reverse complement strand
TTAATTAGATGAAACTCTTGTGTTATTTTTTTAAAATTATTTATTATTTGTCTTAAGACATCAACTACAACCTTATCTTTTCATTGGAATCTACCCAATAAATCTTATAGTGCAATTTTATTGGAATCCTCAACTCTTCCATGTCTCTTGATAACTTCCTATATTATTTTTGTACTTATTTTTAGTGATCTACTTGTTTAACTAATTAAGGAAGATTTTTTTTTTAATTACTTAATATAGTTGATGTAATAAAACATTAAGTAGCATTACTATCTTTAGTGTGCAAGGTTAAGCCTATTTATTTGTATTTATTAATTATATTTTTTACTTGTAATAACTTTTTCACCAATGGCATTGGATGGTCTTGGACTAAGAATGTTTCTCTAAAATTAAGCTTTTTATATCATTTCAACAAATGATTGATACCTTTATGTTTCATTTAAGATTTCAAAAAATGTTGTTGATACTTTATTAGCAATTCTTCTACATGTGTGTTAGATGTACAATTCTATTAAGGATATAAGAGTGGGGAGTTGACCAACATAACCCACTCCCCCTATGAATACTACTCTTTACCAAGCTAATTGTTAATGAATGTAGAGCTACATGTAATTTCCACTTAAACACCAATCCATGAGCAATATCATACTGACTACAACTTTTAAAGGTTAGTAAGGTATACACTCTACACAAGTACCATAAAGGGCCACAATTCAAACACAAGGGAGCCATTTCAAAAGTTAGCCAAGGTATAATACACCATGTTACTTCAATAATAGGGCCAAGCCCAAGATAAGTCAAGAAAATAATAAGCCCTAAACTATAGAGTGAAACACTCATTTTTAATTTCTTAGATTAGTTATTAGCATAGGGTTATTTTGAGAAATATGAAAGCACAATGGGAACAACTCTTAGGGAATAATCCAAAAAGTGCATCTCATTTGAGCTTTAATATGTTACATCCTTACATGGGGGTGCTTCATTCCTTTCCTACTTACACCTTTCACCTTCAAGGTCACATTTGTACGTTGTGGGGCATCACACTTTCCCTTTGTATACTCTATACCTTCATGTTGCATCCATGTATATACTATAGATATCATGCCTTCCCCACACATTACCTTTTCCCTACATATATCCACTAGGGGCTTAATGTCTTAACTACACTATTGTATGCTTGTGCTCTTAAATGCCACATTGGGGGCATATGCTACTTTAGTACCCTATGTTTCCACACAAGTTTTTTTTTTTGGTCATTGAGCATGCCTCATTATTTTACATTGCCCTTCTTGGAAGCAACCTCAAATTTCCTTGTTGCTATATCTAGTTCATATGTTTTCTATATTTTATTTTTATTGATAGTATTTTTGACATGGTTCTATACTTTCAAGTCAAGTTTAAACTCAAAAGACAAATTCACAACTACGAACTTGATCTTTGACAAAACATAGATTTAGAGTCATTTTACTTATAAAGAGAGAAAAAAATTAAAATGAATATAAGTATAATTCTAACATCACATTAAAGTTATTGTCTACCATCAAAATAAATGCTAAATGAGCTTATCTTTTTCATTTTTTTATTTTTTTAATATAACCAGGACAATTATTAATCCTATTTATAATCATTAAAATTAGAGTATTTTGTACTTAATTAAGAAAATTTACTTTAATTGACCTAAATTAACACTTAGAAAAGAAAATCACAAATATATTAGCTAAATTAGTTTATTTGTATGTTACAATTTCTTCAAACTTGGCTAAAAAGCCACCACCTGTCTCTTTAACACATCTTAAGATCCCATGTCAACTGAGCTCCAAAGCTACCTCATAATACAAGAAAATAAAAAGTTCTTTTATTGTCTGCGATACTATGTAATTTGTTTTTGGATCCACATATGACTTAAAGTATATGACACTGCCTCATATTCCTAGTATGAAGAAGGAACCTAACTCGTGCTTCCAAATATAAAGTGTACAAGATTTGAACTTGCCACCTCACTCCACCACTAGACAAACTCAGATGTACATGAAACACAATTGAGACATCTATAATACAACTAAATTGAACAAAACTAACTAGAGAAACAGAAGTATCCCGCTTCAAAGAATAGTAAATGTTAGAGAAACTTTTGTGAGATATTGGACTTACCAAGGAAGGGTTTCCATGTAGTGGAAAGTTAACGACATGCCATTTAATTGTATACATCAGGCAAAGGAAGCCTGGGCAGAGAAAATTCCAGTAGATCTGAAAGCATTAGCACCTTCTAATACTCTCATCTGGAGTTTAAGCCTATCAATCTCCTGCTCCATACTCTGTGCTCTTTCTCTTAAGCTCGAACCCTCGTCTTCCAGATAAGCAATCTGGTCATCCTGCTCATTGATGCGCGTCTCAAGGATCCGTTGGCGGATTTCATTGTTGGAGGGGTAAACCATCTCAAAGCGGTTCAAATCCTCAACCTTTTCATGCAGGATTTCTGCACTTTTATCAGGGCTTGGTTCCAAAACACCAGTGTTCTGCTGGCTGTTATAGTGAACTACTCTCAAGCGGCCTTTCATGGAACGGTAGGCGTTTCCTTGCTCTTGCTGATAACAGGGTTTGTATGAAGTAAAATTGTTGTTAAAGTTCCATTTTCCACTGTTTTGCTTCAAATTTTTAGGTTTTCTGATCGCCATCTTCCAGCTTGCCTGACCTCCGAGTACCTTCGGCTGGTACTTCATTTATATTCTGCAGCTTTAAACAGTCAAAAACCTTAAATATTTCAACCCCATGTTTTTGTCTTGCACTAGGAATGTGGCTGTTGCTATTCAGTTGAAACATTCATCCCCTACTTGAGGGGATGTCTTAGCCAAAGGAGGAAGAATGGAAGGGCAGTGAGGTGGCAGTGGCAGTGAGGTGGCAGTGGCAGAGAGCTCTTGCCTCTCACTTTCAATCCATGTGGATTGCTTGCCACCTTACATTTATGTCATTTGAATGCTATTGTTTAACTTTGTAAGGGACCCTAGTAGAGGTGCGAGGAGAGTGAAACAGAATCACTTATTTTGAGGAAACTAAATCCAAGTTGAAGAGTGGACCACATGAATTGTTACAGTTTTTACTGTTAGCATCTTCTGTCACTCTCACTTTTTAATGTACTCTCATGTCTTCTAGTGTGAGAGGAGTTCGAATGTATTTTGTGTTTTTTTTGTGTTTAATTATGTCATTTTTTTTTGTATCTATTTTGAAGAAATGTTTAATATATGTAATGGTGATAAATCATATGATTTTGTGTGAAGTTGGGTTTATTTCTCTAACTTTGTATTCATCCACACACACATATATCTCTAAGTTTTTAGTCCTACCTAAAGATTAAGATGCATGCCATAATCTTATGTTGTTCTAAGTCTCACACTTGTCTATATAATCAAGGGTTTCTCTCATTGTATATAATATATCATCTGATATGCCTTGTATTTACATTTTGACAGGATAACTTATTTCCATTCATTCTCTCTTGTGAGGAAGGTTGTTTTAGCTGCAGGTAATCATTGGCTTCTATAGAGTTCACTATCAACTCTTACATGGTATGAGAGCAAAAGATGTATAATTTTCTAATCAATTTTAAGAGTAGCCTATAAATTTTTGAAAATTGAGCTTAAAGTAATATAAATCTCATAATTGAGTCCAAAAAATGCAAAAACCTATAAATTGATATAAAACTTGATAAGGTTTGGGCAAGTTGTAGATCCAATAATTCTAAAGGTATCTTCAAAATTTAGGTTGTACCATCCTATACAATTTTATATGGATTTGTATCATCCATACAATTTGTACTTGTCAAAAATATATTGGGTTAGTCAAGTCAATAAAATATTTCAAGCATATTCCTAGTTATGTGACTATTTGCATCACCCTACATCATAAAAGGTACAATATTTTATTTTGTATTTTTAATTGGTTAGGGGTACAATTTATCAAGGTATGACAAGGATTTATTGGCTATAATTGAGATTTTAAGGGATACGATTCAAAGCCCTAAGTTCTATCAATGAATTACATCCAAAGTTCAATGAGTGGTCACTATTTGGGTTTAGTACTCAATTATGTGTAGCTTAAAGGGCCTTAAGATCCATCACCACCACCAACAATTTTAACCTAGTTTTCTTTATCAATTAATTTTTCTAAGCCCTAGTTGTACCACCTAAATCCACCACTCTCACCTCATTACTATTAGTTTCACCACCCTCCAACTACCTAATAGCGCTAAGGTTTGATTTTATTTGTTATAAATGAGCAATTTTGTAAGAAGCAAAACTTTTACTCACAATGTTAGATTTTTGACTTCTTATAGGTGTTGGAAAGCTATTTCTAGAAACTTTACAACCATCTATTTGAATTTTATGGATTTTGTATTAAGTGCCTATTATTGTAGTTTGAAATAAGATATTAAAATTTATCTTTTATTTTAGAAAACTTGCATCAACGTGGTCATTTTTTCTTACTACAAAGGTTCTAATTTCATATTATTTGATATATAATCTATTCATGAGGAGTCTATCTTAGTCTATAATGAGTTTTTTCATCCTTTTGTAATCACTCTAAACAAAGGGAATAAAAATCTTGACAAGATGGTATCCTATATCCTAAAACATCTCGAATGGATTCATCTCTTTCCCCATCTCTATGGACATGTTTCTATATTAGTTACTCTATACCAAAAGAAATCATGGGCTAATAGGAACAATCATTTCCTAGGATTGATTAGTTATAGTGTTGATTTTGACACTATGTGTTACCTTTCACATATTAAGCACCTTTTCATGCTGGACCAAAACTTGGAAGATCTATAGAGACACAAATTATTTTCCATTCCTAGCAAATCCTATAATGGATAATTTTCTAGCTTAATGATGATAGTGATAAAATACTATATGGCGATGATAGAATAGATGAGTGCTCTTATTTGGAAGGTATTGAATGTTGTGAGGCTAATGAATCTTGCATTCCAACATTGGTAAATCTATTGGTTATTCATATTCAATCATTTGGTATAGACTCTACATCATGGGATTAGTAGTCTAGTCCAGTAACATGCATTAAAATTTCATCTTCGACATTAATTATTTGATTATAGTTTATTTTTGATACATCCATTATAGGAAGATTGAGGAGATGCCATTGATGCATTTGTTGGCAACATGAGCATGTGAAATAAGCACAAGATGCTTGTTGTGACCTAATTCACACCTCGCCCCATTGCAAATGGGGACCCTTGTTGTTTGCCTTTTAGGGTTTTGCCTTCGCGTGCCTCGTTTTGTCTGCTCTCCGTTTGGGGGTTTTGAGTCTGAATTTTGAATGGTCACCCGAGTCAAGCAAATGAGTTTTAGCCTGGATCACTGTGTAAACATCGCCATCATGCTTAGAAGGCCTGGGAGACGAAGATCGACTGTCATTTCGGTCAAATCCGACACCTCCAAGTTTTTAGGGTTTCTCACCCCGGGCCCCTATTTTTTAGGACCTACTTTTTTGGCACTTTTGGGCAATTCTGGGATCCCTATTTTTTAGGGTCTATTTTTGGAAAATTTCTATTTTTTAGAAAGTTTCTATTTTTAGAAAAATTCTATTTTAGAAAGTTTCTATATTTGGAAAGGGAGTCAGTTTCAAAATCCACTCGAGGAAGTTCGAAAAGATCAACGAAACTCTCAGAAAATCGATTCGAATTTTTTTTTAAATCATGGCTAAATTCTGGAAAATCACTGAAAAAGTTAAAAAATCTGGAAAAATCTTTCAAAAATCACAGAAAAATGGTGGAAAATCTGAAAAAATCAGTCTAGAGATCACTGGAAATAATGAGAAATCTGAGAAATTCATGAAAAATCTGAGAAATCCATGGAAAGAATCTGGAAATCTGAACATTCATGGCGAGGTAATGACTGAGAATTCATGGAGAAGATTGAAGTTTGTGAGAAATTCGCCTAAGTATGGAGTTTACTCAGCACGGAGAAGGCAGAAGTTAGTATCAAAAAACCTTCAGCTCACAAGTCAATGGCAGAAACAAGAAGGAAGTTCGCCCTTGGTCAAGTCTTGCATGGCAAAGAAAGAAGGAAACTCCGCCCAGCCTTATGAAATGGCCTGGAAATTGATAAAGTTTGCCTTGGACAAATGGTGAAATGGCAATGAATTGAAGGAAGTCCGCCTTAGCAAGAGAGGCAATGGCAAACAAGTCAATGAAGTCCGCCCCTCAAATGGCCAAACATCCAATGAAGTCCGCCCTTGTATGGCAAGATAAAAATTGTGGATGGCTAGCCAAAAGCCAAAGTCCGCCCTCCAAATGGCTAGCCACAAGCCAAAGTCCACCCCATGTCTAAACATTAAGTGGCAAGAGAAGAGCTCAAGTCCGCCCTTGACCAAAGACAAAATGGCAAGCTAAGTGCTAAAGTCCGCCCTAAGTCAAATAATGAATGGCAAGCTATGAGAGAAAGTCCGCCCTATCAATGGCAACCAATTTGATAAAGTCCGCCTTAGGCATAAAAGAAGTGGCTTAAGAAATGCTAAAGTCCGCCCCTTGAGCAAAAGATAAAGTGGCTAAGGCATAGTCAAGGAAAAAGTTCAATGGCTAGATGAAAGCTAAAGTCCGCCTATGTTCATATGTCCAATGGCAAAGAGTTTAATGAAGTCCGCCTTGTCCATGTGTTAAGATGGCAAGCCAAGTGACTAAGTCCGCCCCTATCCAAAGGTTAAATGGCAACAAAATAAAGCAAGTCCGCTTTAGGGTGGCAAAGAAAAGAGACAAAGTTAAGGAATGGCTAGAAGATGGGTGAAGTCCGCCATGTATAGAGGAGTGTGAAAATTAAAAAATTTTGCCTAAGTATGGGCTTTGGAAAGTGTTAAAATATGCCTAAGTCCAAACATCAAAGTGTCTAGAGAAAAAATTTCGCCATGCCAGATGATTTAGGAAGATGAAATAAATTTTGGCCAAATAACTTTGGACGATTAAAAAATTATGGCCAAATAAAGTTGGACGTGGCTAGATAAATTTTGGAAAAAGAAAGAAATTCATGGCGAAATAATTTTGGACGAATGGACTTACGGCGAAATAATTTTGGACAAAAAAAGTTATAGCAAAATAATTTGGAGAAAATAAAATTCGCCTAAGGCATTAGCAAGAAAACTTCGAAAAAATCAAAATTGCCTTGGACGAAAATAATTTGCCATAAAACGAACGGGTTGGAAATGACACATAGAATAATTATTTTAATTATTTTAATCATTTATTTTCCAATGCCCAAAGAGATAAGTCTTAAAAATTTCTAAATTGGAAAAAGAGCAAAAGAGTTTTATTGAACTGGCGATAAAATTGGAAACTTTCCCAGACAAGATCGTTGAGGATAAAACTTGCCACCCGGAAGCGAAGTGAAAGACAAGTTTAAACTCAATTTGAAGGAAACAATGCAAATTTGCTAAAAAGATCGATTTTCTCACCTCTATAAGTGATTTCACTTCTCATTTGCACAATCATTCGATTTTTGAAGAAGGTGTGAGAAGAAACTTGTTGAGAAAATCTGCAGCAAAGTGAAGGAAATAAAATTTTATCAGCTTGCATTGTGATTGTGATCACTTCTCCAGAAGTCACAGGCAGATTTACTTTGCCCACTTCACTTTGGCATGAAACTTCATCGTTTATTTTCTTTCCAGCTTGATTTTTCACGAAGTTTAAATTGATAATTAGCTGGAATATCTTTCGAACTGATTTAAGTTTCGAATTCTAAATATTCTCTCTACTTTTTTTTGCAGATCTATCTTCGAAGCAGTGAAGATGAAGTTTGCCAGCAAAGGTGTGCAAACACAGTCGAAAATCAAGTCCAAGTGGGAGCACGTTGTAGACACCGATCTTGGCCACGTTGACCTTGAAGACTTCAGAAAAAGAATGTACGGGACTGATGGACGTCTGCCTACACCAATTGCCATGAGGATGATGCGCAATGGAATCGTCCACGCAGCAGGATTTCCACCAGCAAAAGAATGTCCGGAGCTTATGGTAGAATGCGCACTACACTACAATGCACGAGACAGACAGATAGAAGCTCCTGACGGAAGAGTCCTTGCCTACTTGTCCGAGCCAGCAATCCAAGAAACCTTTGGAATTCCAGTGTACAATCGAACATCCTACCGCACCAAGCAAGATGCACTCAAGCTTTACCAGAGCCAACAGGATCTCTGTGCGTCCAACATAAACAAGAATTGGTTACTAAAGCCCAAGCCTACTGCAGGCAAGATGCCAAAGAAATTGATCAGAACTCATTTCAAAGAGGAATATGGTGACATCGTTTTGCTACTAAACAGAATTGTAGGCAATTCCCATGGTGCACCTTTCGAAAACTGGATGTACTATTTTATTGATGAAATAATCACTGGAGTCAAGATGTTCAATTGGTCCAAAATGATTAGTGATAGCCTACACGAGCAGTTAGTCAACTTTGAGGAGACCAAAACTTTTCACATGAGCTCATACATCATATATTCACTTGCAAGATATTACAAGTATTTTGGCTTGACCTGCAAGGGTGTGGTCGGCAACGGCGAGGGGCAACTCAAAGCCTACGATTGTTATCCACAGTTGCAACTGAAAGAGAAGTCTCATTTCCGACGAGCTCATGACGCCTTTTTGATGTACATCACCCGGCTTCTCCAAGGCGGAACTCACCAAAGACTCACATGAGGCCAAGAGCCTAATCAGTCGGTATGGATTCTGGTTCATTCAGTATCCTAAGTTCACTTACATCAGAATCCAAGGATTCTCAGGAAATCCTTATAGACTGCCCATCTATCCAACCAACAAAATGGTTTTGCTGGAAGTGCTGAGGCAATTGGAAGCGTATCAAAATATTCAAAGGCCAAAGCAGAAAGCGGCTGTCACCTTTCCTTTTTTCATCGGCAATATGGAGGAGTCATGTCCGACGGCACAAGCAGCAGAAATTGCTCGACTGGAGATACAACAATATCCATTCATATCATACAAATCCAGGAACAATTTTGATCCACTCCATCACATCAGAACTGTGGACGGAGAGAGGTACAAGCATCGGGTTGACTTAGAAGACTTCTGGGCTAATGCAGCAGATGAATATGACGTGAGGAGGAGGTTGTGGTCAAGATTGCCACTAAGCATGATAAGGGCAACAGAGCTCTTCAAAATACCTGATCAACTACAGGATGACGGAATATACTTGCAGCCGGGTTTCAATGAGAACGAGCCACTCCCCCCTATGAGATGGTTTGAGCCTGAGATGGGTGACCTAGCAACTTTCATGCGGCCTGTTTTCAAGTATTCTCAATGGTGGATAGATCGGCAGGTAGAAATTCTAAGGCAAAGAAATGTGCAATTCACGTATGAATTGATGGGCGATACAGAGTCCTGTTCTTCAAATGCCTGTGCATCTCGTGGAGATGGGCCAACAGATGCCGCCAACTTAAAAAAGAGGAAAGAAATTGATAAATCTGCAAAACAGGACAAGGATAAAATGATAGATGAAGGGCCTTCTCGAAAGAAGCACAAGTCCAGACCTCTTCAGTCGGCCACTTCCAGAAATATAGAAGAAATACTCGCCATGGATAAAGAGTCTTTTGAAAATGCTAGGATCCCTTCTCCAGTCGGAAATGTAGAGCCAATGCAAATAGAAGATGATGCTCAACCTTCTCCAGCAAGCACAGAGATCCTAGAATCGGACAATGATACAGATATTATGGATGGAGAATTCGAGGAAGGAATGATTTCCGCCCTCAAAGGAATCCAAGAGGACCCATCCGTCCAAGAAATTCATGGTATGCCAGAAATCCAATTGGTGCAAGAAGTTCAAGATATGCAAGAGATTCAAAGCATGCCGAAAATTCAAGATGTCCATGAAAATCAAAATATTCAGGATATACAGGATGTCCAAGATCAACAGGAGGACGGAATTGAGCAGCCAACAATCCCAGAGTGGCTGAAAGAAAGATTGAAAAGAAAGGCGCCAACGGAGGTACTTGAAGAAGAAGAGGATGACACAGATTTTCTGGCGAGACTAGAGCAAACTGCCCCGAGGAAGAAGGCCAAGAAATTCTCAACCATCCAAAGGGATGAGGTTGGCAATCGTATAGTGCAAGTTGCAATACCTACAGTCGACAAGTTCCAAGATGAGATCGCCCCTGATGAATATGCCATCACGACCATTGACATGGGTCCTACAACAAAAAAGGGCAAGAGGTCGAGGACTTGGACAATTCCGTGGCCACCATCAAGTCCAGGTTGGAAAAAGAAGTTGCCAAGAAAAAAGAATATAAAAAAGAAATTCAGCGCCTAAAAGATTACATCCAGCACTTGACTAAGCCCCTAAATGAAGGTGACCAAGCAGCGCTTCCACCTCCTAATTCTTCACGAGAACTAGGTGCAAATTTTGAAGAAGAGCTGACTACGGCGAGGGAGGCTAAGGACTGGATGGCTGGAAGGAAAGAGGAGGCGTTGGCGTTTGCAAAAAAGTTGGCGCAAGTAAATGAGCAGGCTTCCTTTATGCTATCACGAGTTGCAGGCCTGGCGGAATCATGGAGTAGTCTCGAAGATATTCAAAGCAGGATCATCCCATGTATTCGGGAATTGAAGAGCATCTTGAAGCAAAGGTTGATTGAGGACAAGGTTATTGAAGCTGGAGCAGCATATGATTTCAATGGATGGTATTATGCTCTGATCTCAAGAAGAGGAGTCCTCGAAAAAGTGAAGCAGGATGGTGCCAGAGTTGAAGAACAAGCAAAGGAAATTCAGAGTAAAATTTATGAAATGGTTGCGGATATGCTCGACAAGGATGCCGTCCGAAAGAAACACTTGCGGCCAAAGAATTTAAAAGAACAAGTACATAAAATTTTCTCCACCACCGGGCCAATCATGAAAGAAAACTTCACCAAGGTATTCAACTTCATGGCCGTCAGGAATTCTTTCTTGCTGCAGGAACTAGAATGGGCGACCACTTTTGCAGAGTGTGCCGAGAGCTTAGACTTGCTAGAGTACAATGTCAACGTGCTGCCCGACATTGCCATGGAAGAGGTCGGCTTGATTGTGTCCAGATTCGCCGAATGCAAGGCCGCACAAGTGGATAAGGATGCCACTCCAGATGTCTAGAGTTCTCTCCAGTTAACTGGTTGAGGTTTTGGAAACCCTAATTAGGGTTTAGTTCTGTTTAATCTGGGCCTTTGATCCTGAATCAATCTTGGCCGTTCATTGTAATTCAGAAATACTATATAAACCCCCCCCCTCACTCTCTCATGGAGGATAGATGATAGATTAGAAGATTAGAAGATATAGAGGAGATTAAGAAGTTAGAGCAGATTCAAAGAATTAGATTGTAGAAAATAAAGAGAGTTTTTATGAGATTGTTGTGAAAACACTACTTTGATAATAAAGTTCAAATGCATGAGGTGCCTTGAATACTTGATTGTCGAATGGTTGCATGGTCGCATATTTTCTTTCTCTCTTAGTAAATTTGAATTAGAATGTATGTTAGAAGAATGATAGATTGATAACGGAGATTAGTGAAACCGAGCTCATACTTTCTTTGAGTGGATGCTTTTCACCCAATGTGTAAAGTTAGACTGAGCTTTATCGTGGATGCTTAACTTCTGTTTGAATAATTATTGTTCGATTTGATGGTAATTATTCATTACGTGAAAATCATAAGCACATTCCCAGAAGATTGCACTTGCTCTGTGTAGTTGTCGTTTAACGTGGCGAAGCAGAGTATTGTTTAGTTGGTTTCATTTAATCCTCGTCTTCTCTTGATTTCTTAGGAATAGCATAGGATCTCTAAAACCCTCGATCTTTTTCACTTTTTTTAAAATCAGAAAATCCAAAATGATACTGCATTTATGTTTCCGCTTTTCTGAGTAACTTGCAAAAAGTAAATCTCAATTGTGCCCCCAGCAAATCACATCCATACCACAGAGTCTATCCGCATTCATCTTAAACATTGGGATTACCATATGATCTTACTTGCAATCTTAGCATACAAGGTAATTTTTCAAGAGGGGATAGAGCGTCTTTGAACACTTTATTCTAGAATGTTTGTTGTGTCATAAAACACCATCAATAAGTACATATAGTTATGCATTGCAATGTTGTCATTGATGGTAACATTGTATCCCGATACAAAGACTATGGTATAGATCAGTTTGGGTGTCATGAGCACAGTTGAAGATGATTGTGAAAGATATTTTTGCAAGAAGGTTTGATCACTTGTGAGGACGATTGTTATGAAAATTGACAATGTTAATACCAGTGATTCTGTGTACATGGGATCTGGTAATTGGGTCCATATTTGTTCGCTATTGAATATTTTTCTCTATGCTTCTAGTATAATTTTGTTGGCTAGTAAAAGAACTTAATTCCAGAATCTCAACTTGTTTTGGTTTTTGGTTTTGGAGTTATGAGTAATAAAAGTTCAGCTTGGTAGTTTCAAAAGTTTCTATTCTAGTGTATATGAGTTAATGAGCCCGCACTTCTTCATGGATTGGTTTTTGGCTTTGCAGAGTTATGGAAGTGTTGACACATGTTAGATGAGTGCGCATTCCAGTTGGAATGATGTCTTGAGGACCGCATGTCTGAATTTGGGTATACAATTGGATAATTTTTGTATTAGGTCCTTTGTGGTGCCAACCTAATAGGTTTGAAGGTATGCGAAGCTTATATAAGTATTGCAGAGTTATGTGAGATCTATTATAGGTCCATGCCGACCTATTTCAAAGTGTTTTGAGATTTGAACCTTGGCGTGAATTGTGTGTGGATAGATCTTGAGATGAAAAGTTACATTTTGTGTAATACATCTAATTATGCCGACCTAATTGATATTATGAGTGAAGCGAATATATAAGTTAGATCTTTTTTGGTATTTTGGAGGTGATATGTGATAAGAGTTTTATGGATGCGAACTGTGCCAATGCAGAGCAGAGCAAAGTGTTGATTCAAATTTGTACGAAGAGTTTGAGTTTGTATTTTGAGATTTAATGGAACTATATTCCAACATATGGTAGATGCATTTTGTAATGTTTCAACACTTGGCTGTGTGCCACAATCTCTTCTATCTCTTTTGTTTTCTTAGTGGGTCGTGAGTCCACTTGGACAGTGAGTCCACCCGCAGTGATCACTTCTATAATATGCTATAACCAGTTATAATATATTGTGAGCTAATCCTCATTGTGGTTTTCCCTATTTTGGGTTTTCCACATAAAAATCTTGGTGTTCATGTGTTATGTGATGTTATTGGATGTTTGCATACTTTTCTTTATTATTGCAAGTTGAATAAGTTATGTATTGCATGGTTAAATACTTAAGTGGTTTAAAAGAATATTGCTTCACCCCCCTCTCAGTATTTTGGGTGTTCAAGAATTGGTATCAGATCTTGGTTCCTTGGAAGGAGCTTAACTGCTTGGGGAATATCTTTGAGGTTGAACACATGGCTGTTTGAAGATTACCTACTCCTCCAAAAGAGATTCATGCTATTGGATCTATAGAAGAAGATTGTATACTTAATATGAATGGAGAACTCAAAGTTTCTCTTGAAGATCTTGGAAGAACTAAAGGTGAAAACAAAGATATGAAGGAAAATGTCAAAGAAGCAAATGAATGCATCAAAAAATTGAGGAGAAAATAAGGAAATTTAGAGAATGGCATAAGGAGGTTAGTGAACAATTGAAGCAAGCAAAAAACAATTATCTGTCTAAAGGTGCAAGTTGAAGAAAGAAAGAGAGTTGAAGAATGCTTGTTCATACAATGGTGAAAAGAAAATTTGAAAAATGCACAAGGTTTGAACAAGAAGTTGTAAATCTAAGATCAAATTTGGAAAAAGCAAGGAGTCATGAAGATAAATTCAAAATGAATTCTACAAAGCTTGATGAAATGATTGTAAATCAGAAAGGCTATAAAGACAAAGAAGGTTTAGGATTTGAAAAGGGTGAATGTTCAAAATCAAATCATACATCAAATGCTAAAAGAAAACTAAAGACAATAAGCACAATGGCAAACATATCTCAAATCAAAGGAATGTAGCTAGAAGACCACCGGTCAAACAACCAAATGCACAAAGGTACCCATATTTTAATGGTTTAAGTTATTCTTGCAATAAATTTGGACATAAGGCTATGGAATGTAGAAGTAGAATGAATCAGAATACATTCCACCTTTTCCTCGTCAATGTTTTACATGCAATAAATTTGGTCATAGAGTTGGTGAATGTAGAAGTCAAATGGTGAATGACTATAACAATGGTAGAATGGTCCATTCTTTCAATGGCTACTATTATACATGATATGGATTTAGGCATAAAGCTAATCAATGCAGATCTAGAATGAATGGAAATAAGATTGGTCAAAAGAATGTTATGTGCTACAATTGCAATAGGCCTGGACACATTTTTAAGTTTTGCAGAAGAAAAAATATGAAGAAGGATAATCCAGTAAAGAATAATGATACATTACAAAAGATTGATCCAAAAGAAACAAAGAAGGAGATGGACAAGATTTGGAGAAAGAAGAGATCGAGGTTAAGGATGAATTTGTACCAACATTCAGTGCAAATGTTTCCTCCAAAAACTAAGTTAAGAGCTTTGGCTCAGGGGGAGATTTAATGAATTTTTTTATCCCCTACCAAAGAAAATGGTGTTGATGCTTTAGCATGAGGATATGTGGTGTAGGTCAACATGCTTGATCTTTTGGATAAAATTTTGGTAGAAAATGTTAAAATGTGGAGGATTATGGGCATTTGAAGGTAACTGTGCAAACAGTGAAGGGTTTGCCAAATTTATTGTTTGAAGCATTCAATGCAACCTTAGGTTAGTTTCAAAAGGTTAGACATGATTTTAATTAGCCAAATTCATTCACAACAAGAATTGAGAAAGAGCAGAGTAGCGAAGAAAAGATTTGGAGTGATCAAGGTGATTTGTGATCAGGTGCATTCAAACTGTAATCAGATAAGAGAAGGAAAAGGTATTTACAATATTTGTTTTTCCCTAGTTTCACAAGTAATTTTTTTGAGATCAATTTAAATTCATTTTGAAATGGCTACACTGAGGGTTATTAAGGTTATAGATAGGCCACGTCCTAAGTTTAAGAAATATCTTGTTAAATCCATGGAGGTTGGTCTGATAGGAGCATTTTCGCGTGTTCATGATATTTTACATTCTGAGGATATAAGGATTTATATTCATTATAAAAAGTTAGAGGGGCATGATCATTCTAAGATAGGAGGGTATGGGTGAATGAACTTACTGGAGATAACTTTACCCTAAAACCAGAATATCAAAACCTAGTTGCGAAGAAACTTGATGTGTGGGAAGGGTTTCTGAATTTTCGCTTTGATGGTAAATGGGTTAGAATTGCATTGAGAAGAATTCATGATAGATTTGTTTGGATTGACATGTCTAGGTTAATCACAAAGGATGTGATTAGAGAAGTTACAGGTTTATGCTCCACCAGACCCGTTCCAGTACTCAAATTAGTGAAACAGATAAGAAATCCAAATGTGAAGTATGCAGCTATGATGATAGGTTACAAGCGTTACCTCACAAATAGAGAAAACTTTGTATCTGCCATTACAATCAATGTTGCTTATGAAATGGTGGAGAAAGGAGCTAATTATGATATATGTGAATTGTTGAGACAATAGTTAATGGACAATTTGAAATAGAAAAAGGAGAAGAAACACTCTTTCAAGTATGGTACTTTGATTGTATGCTTACCATTCTATTTCGTGAGAGAACTTCCTGAAACCAAAAGTGTGACATGGTTGAAAGGAAGACCATTTGCATATCAGATTAAAGACTTTGTAAGATGTATTGGTGATGCAAAGGAAAAATATGAAGCTCTTGAAGCTTTCTTTGTAGTATTTCAAAAGAGGATGCATGAAAGAGAAAGAATCCCTAAGAAAATGGTAGAAAAGTAAAAGGATGAAATCATATTCATGGTATCAATAGATGACTGCATTATACAAGCAGTTGAACCAAGAACGGTATGGATCCTAGAGATGGGATATGAGATTACTGAGCAGGAAATTACTGCATCTGTCGACTACATGCTTAACAAGCCTAAGGACACAATAGAAGGAAGATATGGCACCTATGAAGAAAAATCAATGGAGGTGCATATGGAGCAAAAAAAACCAATAATAAAGAAGGTTGAAAAGATGATTGCATAATTCGCAGAAGACATGGGCTTCACAAAAGAGCAAGGGCTAGAGCTCCAAGAAACTCATCAGGCACTAGAAGATCTGGTAGAACAAATACCACCCCTCCTTCTATTCAAAAGTCCTTTAGGACTAAGCCCTCTACAAGAGAAAAGAGAAAAACAATTGAAATTTCTTTGGTAAAGGAAAGTCCCCTTTGGTTTTGTAGAGTACAAGGCCTGAGAAGGATACTTTGGTAGCACCACTTGTAGCTCCTACCAAGAAGAGAACAAAATAGAAGGCAGTAATGAGAAAAGGTCACAACTGTAAATTTTGAAGAGGGTGAAGAAGAAGAAGAAGATGAGGAAGAATGACCGCAATTGGTCCGCAAAAGGAAAGGTGAAGCAAGTGTTAAATTTTTTTTGATATCATTGATATAGATAGTGAAGAAGAGATAGAGAAGGAAAAGAAAGCCTTTGTAGCCCACATGCGAGAGAAGAAAGGAGCCACCAAGAAGGTGTCACCAGAAAAGAAGAAAGCAAAAAAAAGTTAGATTAAGGTGTCAGCAGAAAAGAAACAAAAGAAGAAAGATTCGGTAAGAACACACACTCCCATGAAGTTAGAAGCACTTTTCAATGGTATAGTACAAAATGAGATGTTAGCAAAAACTACAACCCTATATAATGAAGCAGATGAGGTGGATAAGGCTACCATTATAGAAGCTATCATTAAGTATGTGGATACTGAAAATTATCACTAGGGCTATGACTTTATTAAAACCCCTTTTCCATCCTGGATAATTAAATAATCTTAATTATTTAATTAAGTCTTCTATTAATTAAATAATCTAAATTATTTAATTATTTTATTTTATCCTTTTATGTCCCCTTTTGATTAATTAAATAAATTGTTATTTATTTAATTGTGTCAGTGATATCTTTGATTTCTATAATTAAATAAATTTATATTTATTTAATTATTTTTCATTTTCCACTATAATTAAATAATTATGTTAATTTGTAATTATTCATTGTTAGCTTTTCTATCACAACTTAATTAAATTTTATTTAATTAAATGACTCATCGTTTCTCCCACTTTTTGAATTAAATTTCTATTTAATCAAAAATTTAATTTTCCTTTTTCCTTTTACATTTAAATAATGTTTCCATTATTTGAAAATTCAAATTCCCTCTCAAACTGAAGTGATTTTTGTAAAAATCAGTCAATTTCCTTATTCTTTTGCTAGTCTTGTTTCTATCTTATCTCATCTCACCTAATTTCAGCCAAATTGATCAAAATAAAAATCATCTAATCTCGACTGACCATTTCACATCCAACTCTCTATAAATAGCATTGTTATTTATCATTTTCGCATCTAGAAAATATAGGTTGTAGTGCTATTGAGAAAACTTCAATATTTTGCTTTGTCGTAGTCATAGGCTTGTTAGTGCATACCTACAATCTGAGGGCATTAATTACTTAGAAGCATAATGGAGAAGGATAATGGAGGTGATGGAATGGAGGTGTAAAGGTTACAGTAATATCGTTTCATGTATTTCGTATTTACGCACTCTTTTGTTCTCCATTATTAGAATAGGAATTTCAAGTTTATTTACTGTGCTTAATAATCTTAAAATCTAATCTTCTTGATCACAAATGGTGAACCCGACGAGAACAATTTTTGCATATCACAATTTTGTTTAACGAATTGAGGTGCAAATTCAATGTTTCATACAGGGCATCATTTCTCTTTCATATAATGAATGTTGAGTGCAACGACGATTTAGAAATGGTTCCAGATTTTGCCTTTATTCGCTAAATCTTTTTCATTTCTAATTAGTACTTCTGCATGATACTTCTTTACGCTAAATTTGTTGGGTATTAAATTAATGCTTTTGTGTGCTAATTAATACTTATGCTAAGTTTTGACTGCATTTTTCAAGAAAGGTAGAAGATGATTTTTAGTTTGGGAGGTGCCATGAATTATACACTGGCCATGAATCTCCTTTGCAACCACTAATCACTCATTGCAGACCGCTATTTTTCCATTTGACGTCTCAGCTTAAGATTCTGATTCTTTTACAACTTGAGCAACTTCATACCAAGTTCATGTATCTTCCCCCTAGATATCATTCCAATCTCATCATTTTCCTTCTGTAGGGTCCTACATTTAGCCATAACAGCTTTCCCATTCTACTCTATGTCGTGAAATTCACTGCAACATTCCAATCTCATCTTTTTCCTCTGCTGCACTCTTTAAACAAGTAAACTCTTCATGTATTGCAAGATCAAGTAGCAACCTACGTGCCTTAATTTAGTTTAGATTATTTTTAGTATAGATTAATTTAGTTTAGATTAATTTAGTTTAGATTAGTTTAATTTAGATTAGTTTAGTTTAGATTAATTTAATTTAGATTAATTTTAGATTAATTAATATAAGTTAGTTTAGATTAATTTTAGCTTTGGACTTAGATCAATTTAGATTATTGTTAATTTAAATTAATTTTAATTTTGATTTAGATTAATTTTAGTTTAGAATTAATTTTAATAATTAATTTTGTCAAATTAGATTAAAATTAGTTTTAATTAATTTAGATTATTTTTAGTAATTAATTTTGGTAGTTTAGATTATTTTGATTTAGATCAATTTAAGTTGATTTTGATAGATTAATTTAGTTTTGGTTTAGATCAATTTATATTAGTTAGTATAAATTGATTTGGTTAGCTAGATTATATTAATTTTGTTAGTTAGATTAATGATATTTTCTTTTATAGTTTAATTTTGATTTTAGGTCTATTTTTTGTTGACTTGGCTTTTGTGCAGGTTCGAATGTCCAAGATTTAAATATAAAACTTAAATTTTCATTTGTCAAAGACCGGAGGCTTAAAACTACTAATATTGTCTTTGTAGGGCTCTCCTTAATTTCTTTTATTCTAAGTGTCTGCTTTCAAACGGGATAATTAAGGGGGGGTTAATTTTCCTTGAGGTGGTAGGTGTATGCTCTCACCTTGTGCAAAATCGGTGATCAGAAGCCAAACCTATCACTTTCTTTTTTTTTTCATATGGGGGGTTAATGAACCAGTGTTTACTATGCTTGAGATGGTAGGTGTATGCTCTCACCTTGTGCAAACTCGGTGATCAGAAACTAGACCCATCATTCTTGTTGTGTTAATCCCTTAGAGGGGCTTGCCTAAGAGACACATCTGTATGGAGAACTCGAAGGCAACTCCAACTAATTTTTTGCTTGGGCCAGTATATAAATGGATAAGACTAAGTTGTCAAGTCCTCATGGTATGTAGGGCTTAGTTGTACAGTTTCATTTAGAATGGGGTACTACCATAAAATGTATAAGATCCCCTAGGAGGAGTGATTAAATTCTTAAGTGGCTTGTTGGATGCTCACAAGGTGCCATGTCCCCGAGTATTGACTAAGAACCATTGTTGTAGCAGCCCAAAACCCTTTTACTTCTTAGTGCAAGAACGATCATTCTAAAGCTGCCCTACATTCTACTATTCATTATAAAGACATGAAATCCCTCAAGGTTTTTGAATCTTAGGGGTAAGAAATCCGAGTAGGGAATCAATAGGTAGTATCCACTTTCTAGCCTAGGTT
>VDFB02100276.1:22318-38441 GCA_007258455.2 Sequoia sempervirens | reverse complement strand
CGCTCAATGAAACCTGCAGCTGTGATTACCCACTTGATGAGGGCGCAGCCCAAGACGTATAAAATAACCCACAA
The DNA here is from genome assembly GCA_007258455.2 of Sequoia sempervirens. Classification (NCBI taxonomy): domain Eukaryota; kingdom Viridiplantae; phylum Streptophyta; class Pinopsida; order Cupressales; family Cupressaceae; genus Sequoia; species Sequoia sempervirens. The sequence continues at coordinate 38,367 of VDFB02100276.1, read as the reverse complement.
ACAAGAGAATAATTTTAATATTTAGTAAATGGAGCTTCTTACATGCAAAGGATCTCAAATCCCCAAGTTATACAACACATGCAAGTTACACAAAGCTACAAAATCACCCTTTTGCGATATGCGAGCTTGTCCCCAAAATGTTACCCAAAAAATTAGAAACCCACCCATAAAAAGAGCCCCTCTTTAGTTTGGAGCCAAAACAACATTCAAATTTGAGTTTAGGCAGTTTGGCGCCAAAAATTATAACTTGAAGTTCAAATTTCAAAAGAAGATTTGCAATTGTATCTTCTAGAAAGTGCGCCAACTTCTCGGGGCCATAACTTTTGATCCGGGACTATGATTCGCAAACCGTTTGAATTGTTGGAAAGGTCTCAAAGTCAATAATGCACTCAAAATTTTCTATGTCGATTTCAGAAAGTTTCGGGGCCGATCCGGGAACTCTAAGTGCCTCAAATATAACTTAGAATATTTTCAGGTGCAAATCTGGGAAACTAAAACCGTAAATTGGGAATTTCATTATGACGAAAAGGGTATCCAAAAATGTAAAAACATCTAAAAACTGAGAAACTTGAAATTTAACTATTTTTGGGTGATACAAGATTGTGCTTACACCACTGGATTCTCTTGCATCACATATTCCACAGTGTGAGTGGCTGCTAAACAACAAAATACTACTAAAATATTTTAGCAGTGGAGAATCTATTTAGAGGGACAACATATGCAAAGGATGATAGCGTCCCATCTCAACAATATCTTTGCATTCAACCATATAAAAAAAAAGGGGGATGAAAGCAACTTCCTCGTCCTGTATTAGTTTCATGTATGAGGAAGGAATAGGGCATTATAGGCAACAAAGAGCTTCATGATAGTTTAAAACCCTCCAGGTAGGCTTTTAAGCCTTCAAATTCTGCTCAATCATTTTCCTCTTCCTTTATTCTTACTACTTTCTTTCCAGTTTATGGATGGTAATTATTTTTTTTATAGAGTTTTCTAGTGCTATGTTTTTCCAACTAGTTTGGGGTTCAGCCTATAAGAAGCATTTATCATTTATGAATGGAATGGGGCAGCAGATCAAGCTATAACTCTGGATGTTTCATGTTATAGTCAAACCATGTCATAGAATGAACCTAGAAAGCATTCCCTTTTTGGCCATTCTTCTTTATATTACCACTCTCAATAGAGCTTGTAACTTCAGCTAAGATTTTTTGGTGTAGTTTCCAGATAATGTGATTGATCTTGATGATTTTCTTCTTTTTTAAAACAATAAATATTATTTTTAGCTATGGATTTCAAAGAATACTTGTGACATACAAATTTCAGTATTGCAGTACAAACTGTAGTATTTATTTATTAATTTTATTTTAATAAAGTGTCGATATTAACACTAGTAATGCATATAGAAAGTGTATAACTTCATTATAGTTAGAAATTCAATTTTGAAGAATAGTTCAAAAATCTGATCAATAGATAGAGTGATAGTAAATTCTTTTTATCAGCCATAATTTTTTTATTTGATAGGCATTTAAATTCAAGGTCTGGTGTCAATACACAAATATAAACCATAAACACCATCTTCAAGCAATGGCAAATAAATTTTTATTAGCTTAGCTACAAACATCAGTACTGCTGATTGTAACTTATAGAAAAAGACAGCAGTAGTTGGTTAATCTAAATTTATAAGTATTTTGAGTTTATCAGTTTTTAAAATTTTCGTAGCATTAGTAAGAGAAAAGGTAGGCTGAGATCCACCATTTGAGAAATTTAGCCATTGTGAGTTCCTTTATTATTTTAAATGGACCCCCCTCAAATAAATTCAAAGATAATGAGGCCAATGTTTGCTGCAACTAAGGCATACATTAATGGTATCGATGAAAAGGTGGAGAATTGTGCATGCAGCAGCATTAGGGGGGTTCTTTGTTGTTAACATACCTCATCAAAATAATTTTTATAGGTTTCGATTTAGGAATTCTCAAATCAGTTAGTATCTAGCTTAATTTAACTCATTTATAATATAATTATTTTGGTAGCATGTTAGGTTACAAAATTATGAAATTGATTATAAAGGAAATGATAATATTTTGGTATGTTCAAGGTATAAATGGAAGAAGGGAGTTTTTCTATATATATAGACTTACTTGTGTACATTGATGAGTAAAAATAATCACTATTGTCATTGATTATGATTGATATAATATTATAATAGCATTGGATAATAAAATTAATGTTGTTTGCTTCAGTTAATAAGTATAAAAAATTTATTTTAAGATGTTTAATTTGTGAATTGAATAGAAGATTATGACTTAATCAATATTAATTATTTATAGTACAAATTAGAATTGACAATTTTTCTCTTCCAAGGGAGCAGCGACCGTTCTAGGTAGAGAATAGTAATGTGTGTTACAGATAAAATTGCTCTCACATTTCTTAGAACCTTATTAAATGCTTTGTGGGTTTTATTTTACTCTCCTTAACCTTTCCAAAACATTTTGAATTTTAATATTTGGATAAGTGACATAAAATTTATGACTATTTTAAGACTGACTAGTTTGGCTACAAATCAGCATATAGAAAATTTGATAAATAAAATATACGACAAGAAAAGAAAGAAAAGAGAATTGACCCTTATCCTATATTTGTTAATAATGAATTAAGAAGTATATTTTTACTCTTAGAATCTTAATTGTTCCTTGAATTTAATTATTCTTAAGTTTAGCATTCTTGACCATTAGGATTGGCTCAAGGAAGACTATTAATGTTGTAAATATCATTAACTTGCATCATTAGAGCTTTTGGTTTTCAATTCCTTGGAAAATAGATCATTTGTTTTGATTATCTTTATATTGGTTCTAATGTATAATCCAAATATCATCATCATATTGTCATTATCATTTTGAATGATCCTTGAGTATATTTTCATAGATTAATAATTAAATTAGTACTGTGTGATTTTACAATGTTGGATTATTAAGTTCTAAGCTCACTTTTTTGTTCAAATATTACTTGATTATTTATCGGTATATTATGGCAATGATTTGATGCCTATTAGAAGTTAATTGGTGTTGATGGAATAGACATATGAATATCTTTACTCTTATAATCTCTAGATGTGTAAGATCAAAATGTATCATTGGGACCAACCCTTGTTGCTAGCTAGTTCTTCTAATTTCATTATGTTTGAATAAAATGATAGAGTTACTTGTATTAATGGCTTTATGGTTAACCAAAGTACTATGAAATCATTTATGAGTTAAACCTAGATGGTAATATGAGTTGGAGAAAATTTGTTTAATAAAACTCTTGAGAACTCCTATGTGTGGGTCTAGTCTCAATCCTTGACCATGAACACTTTTTACCTATTATTACTGCATGGAGAGGTATTAGTGGTTTGTCTTTGATGTTGATGTTAAGCCCTCTTTTTGGACCTAGTGATTATATTCCTTTGTTATCCAACCATGTGGGAGATGGTTGAAGTCTAGTTGTTGAACTATGGTTCCTCTGCGAATTATATACGTAGGAAAGGCCTTCAGAGATGAGCCCCCGAGGAATTAGGTCTGGCCCCTAGGCTTGTTATGTCACTATTACTATTGACATATATATTGTATTTGCATATTTTGTGACTTGAATTAAGTTTGTGATTATTGATGTGTTAGTAGAACTAATCAAGCCTACCTTGGTGATGTGGATTCCATATCTCCATTTGAAACTTAACCATGATTTCCTTAACAATTATGTAGATGGGTGAGTCTTTATAATTTGTTCTAGTCAAATGTTTGTTATGCTTTCATGAAGTGCGTGTATAGGAAGCTGTCTTTGGGAATTATGCTAGTGTTTACAGTCAAAATTTGAAATTTGTGTTTGTCTTTAATTGTATTTTTAGTGTAAAATTTTAGGCATTACACAACTCCACTTATAAATCATCATCTAGATCACTTTCTTTGCATGCACAATCAAATTAATGTGTATTAAAGATTAAATATGAAATTTTTAAGTTCAATAGTTGAATAGATTTTATTTCATTTACATTCAACTAGACACAAGTATAGCTCATCATCTAGTTTGAATTCTTTGCATGAACATTCAAATTCATGTGTATTGGATTATATTGAATTCTTAAGTTCATATAGCATCATATATGCACAATTTACATTTAACCTAGAGTGACTTTAAAAATAAACATTTAGAGCTAAGAATTCCTTATCATCTATTTCCAATTGCATTTTGTAGTGCCCCTCTAGTTGCTACTATGTATTTCCAATTTTTTTCAGGCTATTAGATGGTACCTTTACTATGATAGATTTGGATACCTTGTGATTATTTTATAATCACTGACATTGAAGCGATGTTGATGCTATACTTTGATGTGATGATTCATTATGTGGTTGCTTATGATTTATTTTATGCTTTTGGATTAGCATAGTTGCTATTTGAGAATATTGATGTACAATCATATGATGATTTATTGATGCTTTATTCTTGTTAGTCTTGTGTGACTATATTGGTGAAGGGTATGGGATTACATCACTCGCTTGTGAGCACCCTGTGATTCCATGATTTCTCTTCACAGTGTGACTGTTATGTTTTTATGCATGTTCGACATTCGTTTTGATTGCATGATTGCAGGTACAAGACATTGTCTCCACCTGGCTTCACAGGTCTGAGCATGTCCATTTTTCCAATGGTTATGTTGATAGGGAAATAGTAACAAAGTGGCCTTGTCAAACCACAAACCTAGTCACAGTGTGTCATCAGTTTGTGGTTGGTTTGTCGTTGTGTCATGTCATCTTTGGTTGTTTGATAATATATTATCTTGCGAGATTTTTTGTGAAAATTAATCTTTAAATGTTTTAAATGTTAATTTATGTATTTAAGATTAAAGTTGTTAAAAGTTGTTATTTAATTTAATTTTTTTGGTAAGGTAATTTAATATTTTGATTAAATTTATCTTATTAAGTGGATAAATTAATTAATTAAATTAAGCTTGTTGATTAAATAAATAAATTAATTAAGTTGTTTTGTTAAAGTGCATAGTTTAAATTATTTATATTTATTTTGAAATTAAATTATGATATAAATACTAAAAAAGGGATATTTAATTAAATGCAATGTTAATTTTAATTTTACAAATTTAAATTAAAAAAAATAAATATTTTAAAAGAATTTTTTTCTTCATGTTATGAATTTTGACTTAGAGTATAAAAAAAGTGATCTTGAGTAGAATGTTGAAGTTAGAACTAATGGTTCAATTTTGATTACATGCAAGATAAGTTGTAAATGCATAATGAAAATATCTTTGATTGAGAAAATATCTTATGTGACAACTGTTAGTTAATTTATTAAGGGATTTGATTTGAGATTATTACATGGGAAAAAATATTGGGATTAATTGGAAGAGAAAATATTTTTTTATTCATGGGAATACATACAAGAATTTTATGTGAATTTTTTTCTAAATTTTTTTAAAAGACTCTTAAGGAAGTTTTTGGCTGGATTTATTTTTGTACATCTTTTGGAAGAGGAGATATTCAGGAAAAGCTTGGAAATTGAAATTCGAAGGCTCAGCTTCATTCTTCATCAATTTAAGCTTGAGGATTCAAGTTCCTTATTCAGTTTATTTATTTAAATAGTGTTTTAAAAGATTTGTTATATAATTATATGGAAGTTGTTTTAGTTTTGTGAAATTGAAAGATTGAAGGATCTGTTTAATTTTTAGAGGTTTTGTTTATTATTTTTTTAAACCTTTGTATAAGGATTGTGAAAATCTTAGATCCTCTGTAGGGAAATGAATTTAAACGATAGGAAATTCTACAAGAAAACAATAGATAATTTAGAAAATAAAACAGATAATTTAGTTTATTTAAATAATGGGGAAATGAATTTAAAACGGTAGGAAATTCAAAAATAAAACAATAGATAATTTAGAAAATCCCACAGATAATTTAGTTTATTTAAATAGTGTTTTAATAGATTGTCTGTGCAATTATATAGAAGTTGTTTTAGTTTTGTGACATTGAAAGATTGAAGGATCTGTTTAATTTTTAGAGGTTTAGTTTATAGTTTTTTTAAAACCTCTATAGAAGGATTGTGAAAATCTTAGATCCTCTATAGTGAAATGAATTTAAAACAGTAAAAAATTCAAAAAGAAAATAATAGATAATTTATAAAATCCCATAGATAATTTAGTTTATTTAAATAGTGGGGAAATGTATTTTAAATGGTAGAAAAATCAAAAAGAAAAACAATAGATAATTTAGAAAATCCCACAGATAATTTAGTTTATTTAAATAGTGTTTTAAAAGATTGTTTGTACAATTCTATAGAAGTTGTTTTAGTTTTGTGAAATTGAAAGATTGAAAGATCTGTTTAATTTTTAGAGGTTATGTTTATAGTTTTTTTAAAAGCTTTGTAGAAGGATTGTGAAAATCTTAGATCCTCTATAGCAAAATGAATTTAAAATGGTAGGAAATAAAAAAAGAAAAAAACAATAGATAATTTAGAAAATCCGACAGATAATTTAGAAAACCTCTGTAGGATTGAAAAAAAAATCCTCTGCTAAATTAGGGAAAATGAAATCCTTTGATAAAATAGTAAATATTTTCCTATTAAAAAAATTATATTAAAAACAACAACAAAGATAGAGGGTCACTAAATTAATCATAACTCAAAATGTACGAACTGGGTATGGCTGACTTTTTTATATGTTTTAAAAGACTTGGTGGCACACCTTCAATAGAACTTTTAGAGAAACCTAGATTTGAAAACAAAAGTTATTAAAGTCACAACATACTAGTTTTGTGATTAATATTGTTTGAATATGGTAAATTATTTTTAATTAATTAAATAATATATATTTATATATATGTATAATTATATGTATTATACATATTTAATTATATATATTTAAATATATTTATGTAATTGACTATTTTAATATAATGAATGTTTTAAATATATATATTTATTTAAATATATTTTGATAATAGATGCATGCAAATGAATGAAATGAATTATTTTTAGAATGTTATAATTTAAAAGAAAAAATTGAATTTAATTAGATGTTTGATAATAAAATGATTTTATCAAAAAAAAAAAATTTAGTTAGGTGCATGAAAATGCACAAGTAGTTATTTTAAGATGAAATGATTTTAAAAGAGAAATGAATATTATGTATTATTTGGTGCATGCAAAACACGAATAGTAAAAATGAAATATTTTTATAAAGAAATTGATTTTTATTGTTGTGTGTGTTATTGTGGAAATTGGAGTTAAATTATTAGTGTTAATTTTTTTATTGCTTGTAAATGAAATTAAATTAAGCTGATTAATTTCAAGTAATGCGTTGATGATTTGATTGGATTTAGGGAATCCAAATGTTAGATTAATTATGTCTGAATTGCTTATTGGTTGAGTTTTCTTTGTTTGCATTGTTGGGCAATTAGGTTGTTTGGTTTTGTAAGTCTTCGAGAGAAGTTCTTTCTATGTGGGGTTGTTATATGTGTTGGTTCAACTTTTCATTTGTGTTGGGTAGTGCACGTGGGTGTAGGTATTTTGAATGTTACGTTACCACGACGGGGATATGTGATATAGTATGGATACCCAGTTACTATGGACTGCTTGTCAGACCTTAGGTTTTAAGGTTGAGATGTGTTATCAATTTTGTGCACCTTGTATACCCATAGTATTGTGGATTTGAGCCTAGTGTTTTCAATAGGAGAGTGACTCTTTGTGGGGGTTCGACGCACAAATGGGCATCAAAGTAACTCACCTAGGGTTTAATCAAGTGATAATTTAAAAAAATTAATGGGGAACTATCACACTAATAAAGATAATGAATGCCTCTCTCATGGCTCATGTGCTTGTTAAGGTTTGAGATGAGATGAGATGCATAGTTTTGCATGAGGGTCCGACAACAGGTAGAGGCAAGGCAGGGTAACCCAGGATGGGGGTTCGGTAGCCTAAGAAGGTTGAGCTAGGGTAACTCGTAGCAAATTATGTGTGACACTCTTCCTATGACAACAGTTAGTCAGTTAGTGTGTGGATTGTACAGATGATGTACTTGATCTATGTAATTTGGAAGCAATGTAACCAATATGTTAAGTTTTGTACTTGTGTTGTTTTGATATGTATTGCCTATGTCTAGGGGTTGTAGGTTTTTCCTTGGAAACTCTTTTACTATCTCCTAGCACAGAGGGAGTGGAATTTCGGGTACCACGCAGTTGGGAGGAAATCGTGCTATTTCTTCCATTGGGTTCTCTCACCGGTGCTGCTATTCTTGGATAACTTTGTTCGTAGGATAGGTTCCTATTTCTCTCATTTATGTTGGCGAGTACTACTTGATGGAGAGCTCGTTTATACCAATGGACTTGTTTATTCTTTCATGTATTTTTTTGTAACAGTTGTAACCTTGTAATTGTATCACTCCTCATGTGTAATTGAGGAGCACCTTTGTTATTTATAATTGTAAATCTTATGTATAAACTATCTCATTTGTGAAGGATCATTGTATTGTAATCTAAAATGAATGTAAGATGTATGAAACAATATCACATCTTTTGTATCTTATGTGTTGTAATTTAATGATGATGGATGTACTTACTTTATTTATGAGTATTAAATGCATGTGATGTTTAATTGTATTAGTTAGACTTGCACTTTTTTTAAGCATTGCCACGATCCTTAGAGAATGTAGGTGTTAGTGTAGCGTATCTCATATGTCTAATATCAATTTAAAAAAAAAATGTTTGCTTCTAGTTAAATGTGTTACATTCACTAAGGTTTCAGGGCGGGTGTTACACTTGGTATCAGAGCCCAGTTTAAACTTTGGGTGCTCTAGGATAATGTTGAACCCATTAAGCTGTCAGTTGCATAGGTTTATACTCTCGACACTATTAGCCCATTAAGTTGACCTATATGTTTGATTCTTTAGTTTATCTTTTCCTTTTGGGTTGATCTCACTTGTCTACTCAGAAGTTGTCAGTAGGCGGTGTAGGTCCAATGGTGCAAAAAACTAGTGGAAAGGATAGGACACTCAATGTAGTGCGCAATGCACTAATATCCTTCCTACTAGGTGAATGCATTATAGACAATTGTGTAGCATGTGAATTTTTGTGTGTGTGTGTGTGTGCTACCGATTTGTGTTCACAGGCTTCCAAGAGTAAGCCTGATCTTGGGGGGAGGATGTAGTGCCCCTCTTGTTGCTACTATGTATTTCTGATTTGTTCGGGCTATTAGATGGTACCTTTACTATGATAGATCTTGATACCTTGTGATTATTTTATGATCGCTAACATTGGAGTGATGTTGATGCTATACTTTGATGTGATGATTCATTATGTGGTTGCTTATGATTTATTTTATGCTTTTGGATTAACGTAGTTGCTATTTGAAAATATTGATGTACAATCATATGATGATTTATTGATGTTTTATTTTTGTCAGTTTTGTGTGACTGTATTGGTGAAGGGGATGGGATTATTTCACTCGCTTGCGAGTGCCCTATGATTCTGCGATTTCTCTTCATAGTGTGACTGTTATGTTTTTATGCAGTTTTGAAATTTGTCTTGATTGTAGGATTGCAAGTACAATACATTATCTCCCTCTGGCTTCACAGGTCTAAGTGTGTTCATTTTTCCAATGGTTATGTTGATAGGGAGATAGTAATGGAGTGGCCTTGTCAAACCACAAACCTAGTCACAATGTTTCGTTAGTTCGTGGTTGGTTTGTCGTTGTGTCATGTCATCTTTGTTTGTTTGATAATATATTATCTTGCAAGATTGTTTGTGAAAATTAATGTTTAAATGTTTTAAATGTTAATTTACGTATTTTAGATTAAAGTTGTTAAAAGTTGTTGTTTAATTAAATTAATTAAATTTAATTTGTGTAGTAAGGTAATTTAATCTTTTGATTAAATTTATCTTATTAAGTGGATAAATTAATTAATTAAATTAAGCTTGTTGATTAAATAAATTAATTAATTAAGTTGTTTTGTTAAATTGCATAGTTTAAATTATTTAAATTTATTTTGAAATTAAATTGTGATTTAAATACTAAAAAGAGATATTGAATTAAATGCATTTGTCAATTTTAATTGTGCAAATTTAAATTAAGGAAAAAAAGATATTTTAAAAGAATTGTTTTCTTCTTGTTATGAATTTTGACTTGGAGTTTAGAATAAAGTGATCTTGAGTAGAATGTTGAAGTTAGAACTAATAGTTCAGTTTTGATTACATGCAAGAAAAATTGTAAATGCATAATGAAAATATCTTTGATTGAGAAGATATCTTATGTGACAAGTGTTAGTTAATTTATTAAGGGAGTTGATTTGAGATTATTACACGAGAAATAATATTGGGATTAATTGGAAGAGAAAAGATTTATTTTTTTCACGAAAATGGATATAGGAATTTTGTGTGAAATTTTTTGTAAAAAAATTGAAAATGTTCTCAGGGAAGTTCTTGGCTAGATTTATTTTTGTAAATCTTCTGGAAAAGGAGATCTTTGGGACAAGCTTGGAAATTGAAATTCAAAGGCTCAACTTCATTTCTTCATCAATTCAAGCTTGAAGATTCAGGTTCCTTATTCAGTTTGTTTATTTAAATAGTGTTTTAAAAGATTTCCTCTACAATTATGTAGAAGTTGTTTTAGTTTTGTGAAATTGAATGATTGAAATATCGGTTTAATTTTTAGAGGTTTTGTTTATTAAGGGATTTGATTTGAGATTATTACATGAGAAATATTATTGGGATTAATTGGAAGAGAAAATATTTTTTTTTTTCATGAAAATGGATACATGAATTTTGTGTGAAGTTTTTTGTAAAAAATTTGAAAATGCTCTCAGGGAAGTTCTTGGCTGGATTTATTTTTGTAAATCTTCTGGAAAAGGAGATCTTTGGGACAAGTTTGGAAATTGAAATTCAAAGGATCAACTTCATTTCTTCATCAATTCAAGCTTGAAGATTTAGGTTCCTTATTCAGTTTGTTTATTTAAATAGTGTTTTAAAATATTTCCTCTACAATTCTGTAGAATTTGTTTTAGTTTTGTGAAATTGAATGATTCAAATATCAGTTTAATTTTTAGAGGTTTTGTTTATTAAGGGATTTTATTTGAGATTATTACATGGGAAATAATATTGGGATTAGTTGGAAGAGAAAAGATTTATTTTTTTCACAAAAATGGATATAGGATTTTTGTGTGAAGTTTTTTGTAAAAAAATTGAAAATGCTCTCAGGGAAGTTCTTTGCTGGATTTATTTTTGTAAATCTTCTGGGGAGATATTTGGGAAAAGATTGGAAATTGAAATTCAAAGGCTCAATTTCATTTCTTCATCAATTCAATCTTGAAGATTCAGGTTCCTTATTCAATTTGTTTATTTAAATAGTGTTTTAAAAGATTTCATGTACAATTCTATAGAAGTTGTTTTAGTTTTGTGAAATTGAATGATTGAAATATCTGTTTAATTTTTAGAGGTTTTTTTTATAGTTTTTTTAAAACCTCTGTAGAAGGATTGTGAAAATCTTAGATCCTCTGTAGGGAAATAAATTTAAAACTGTAGGAAATTCAAAAAGAAAACAATAGATAATTTAGAAAATCCCACAGATAATTTAGAAAACTTCTATAGGATTGACAAAAGAAATCCTTTGATAAATTAGGGAAAATGAAATCCTCTGATAAAATAGTAAATCTTTTCCTATAAAAAAAATGATATTAAAAAAAAAAATAGAGATAGAGGGTCACTAAATTAATCATAACTCAAAATTTACTTAACCGTATGCTTTTTATATAGTTTAAAAGACTTGGTATGACCTTCAGCTTAAAAAATCCGTGATCCAAAATAAAAGTTATTAAAGTCACAACATACTACTTTTATGATTAGTATTGTTTGAATATGGTAAATTATTTTAGTTAATTAAATAATATATTTATATATATGTATAATTATATGTATTATACATATTTAATTGAGTTTTACTTAAATATATTTATTTAATTGACTATTTTGATATAATGGATGTTTTAAATATATTATTTTATTTAAATGTATTTTAACAATAGATGCATGCAAATGCATGAAATGGGTTATTTTTATAATGTTATAATTTAAAAGAGAAAATTGAATTTAAGTAGATGTTTGATAATAAAATAATTTTATTAGAAAAAATAATTTTAATTAGGTGCATGATAATGCACAAGTAGTTATTTGAAGATGGGGTATGTGCAGATCATGATGAGCCAAAAGTGGCAATATCGTGAACTGGATATGATGGCCCATGTGGTCATAACTCTTTTACCCAAAATTGATGAAACGAAGCATTTTAAAGGTTGAATTTAATAAATACCATTTTTCATTTTCTATTTGAATTATGACCTGAAGTCCCGATTGATAGATTGATTGAAAAACATTTAGAGCTTCAAACAAGATCACTCTTTTGAACTCAAAACATGCATCACACATATGCTTAATATACTATAGGATTAAAAAAAATGACCATGAAGTTTTGACCGTTAAGGTGTTCGACATACAAGTTTTTATATTTTTTAAAGTTGTAATAAAAAATCATAATTAATAATTTACATGGAAAAATAATTACAAAAATATGCATCACATCGAGACATGAGTCCTCTACTTATATCTAAAATCTTATAAAAAAATATTATCATGTTTTGGTGGTTAGATGGTCGATAGATACCACTTCTTATTTTTTCTAAGGAAATTCAAGTACCATCGCGACTAAAATTTCAATTTTTACCAAATAGATATATTTTTTTATAAAATAAACCTAGTAGTTTAGAAACCAAGATTCAATTTACACAGATTCTATTCTTACATATTTTTGAAATAATATAGATAACTTATTCAAATTTTTACGTCAAGTTTCCTAACTTTGATTTTTCTGAATTTTTTGCCACTTAAGGGCCTGTTTTTTCCATGATGATCCTGCACATACCCATGAAATGATTTTAAAAAAGAAATGAATATTATGTATTATTTGGTGCATGGAAAACACAAATAGTTAAAATGAAATAATTTTTATAAAGAAATTCATTTTTATTGTTGTGTGTGTTATTGTGGAAATTATAGTTAAACTATTAGTGTTAATTTTCTTATTGCTTGTAAATGAAATTAAATTAAGTTGATTAATTTCAAGTAATGTGTTGATGATTTGATTGGATTTAGGGAATCTGAATGTTAGATTAATTATATGTCTGAATTGGTTATTGGTTGAGTTTTCTTTGTTTGTGTTGTTGGGAAATTGTGTTGTTTGGTTTTGTAAGTCTTCCAGAAAATTTCATTCTATGTGGAGTTGTTATATATGTTGGTTCAAATTTTGATTTGTGTTGGGTAGTGCATGTGGGTGTAGGCAGTTTGAATGCCCGATTACCATGAAGGGAATATGTGATATAGTATGGATACCCGGTTACTACGAACGGGTTGTGAGACCTTATGCTGTAAGGTTGAGATGTGTTATCAGTTTTGTGCACCTTGTATACCCATAGTATTTTGGATTTGAACGTAGTGTTTTCAATAGGAGAGTGGCTCTTTGTGGGGGTCCGACACACAAAGGGGCATCCAGGTAACTCACCTAGGGTTTAATCAAGTGATAATTTAAAAGAATTAATGGGGAACTATCACACTAATAAAGATAATGAATGCCTCTCTCATGGCTCATGCACTTGTTAAGGCTTGAGATGAGATGAGACACATAGTTTTTCATGAGGGTCCAGCGACCGGTAGAGGCAAGCCAGGGTAACCCAGGATGGGGGTCCGGTATCCTAGAAAGGTTGAGCTAGGGTAACTCATAGAAAATTATGTGACACTCTTCCTACAACAATAGTTAGTCAGTTAGTGAGTGGATTGTATAGATGATGTACTTGATCTATGTAATCTGGAAGCAATGTAACTAGTATGTTAAGTTTTGTACTTGTGTTGTTTTGATATGTATTTGTCTGTGTCTAGGGGTTGTAGGTTTTTCCTTGGATTCTCTTTTAATATGTTCTAGTATGGAGGGAGTGGACCTTCGGGTACCATGTGGTTGGGAGGAAACCATGCTATTTATTTCGTTGGGTTCTCTTTCCAGTGTTACTATTCTTGGATAACTTTGTTTGTGGGACAGGTTCTTATTTCTCTTGGTTATGTTGGCGAGTACTTCTTGATGGAGAGCTTGTTTGTACCAATGGACTTGTTTATTCTTTTATGTACTTTTTTGTAACAGTTGTAACCTTGTAATTATATCACTCCTCATGTGTAATCGAGGAGTGCCTTTTTTATTTGTAATTGTAAATCTTATGTATAAACTATCTCATTTGTGAAGGAGCATTGTATTGTAATATGAAATGAATGTAAGATGTATGAAATAGTATCACATCTTTTGTATCTTATGTGTTGTAATTTAATGATGATGGATATGCATACTTTATTTATGAGCATTAAATGCATGCGATGTTTAATTGTATTAGTTATACTTGTACTTTGTTTAAGAATTGCCACGATCCTTAAAGAATTTAAGTGTTAGTGTAGCGTAACTCATATGTCTAATATCACTTTAAAAAAAAAATTGTTCACTTTTGGTTAAATGTGTTTCATTCTCTAGGGTTTCAGGGTTGGCATTACACATTTTTATGTTCCACATAAAAGAAATTGAATCTCTTAGTCCAATTGACCTAGAACTTACATATTTGCATTCAAATTATTTCTATTTCTTGACCTATTTAAAGAAAAAATCATTTATATAATTAATTATACATCCATCTGTTTAAATTTACAAATAGCAACCATTAGATAGTCCAACATTTTTATTTCACAATGCAAATAGATGTACAACAAGTATTGAAACCATAATAAATTTAAATAAATTTACAAACTTACTAAATAAATAAAACCATAATAATTTGCACGATGTAAATAGATGTAACAAGTGTTCAAACCATAATAATGTATATAACAAACCTGTTCAAACCATAGTAATGTATGAATGTGATGTAAATCATAACAAGTGTATACAATACAACATAAATGTATGTAATGTGATGTAAATCATAAAAAGTATCTCCAACATAATAATCTGATCTCAAACCATTATATTGTAAAAATGTATGTAAAAAATTTCAAAGAGAGGGATATCTAGTATGAATAGAATTATCAGATCTCTGGCCTGATCTCTCCCTCGATCCATGGCTTGATCTCTCCTTTAATCCATGTTGCAATCCATCTCATGATCCAAGATGTGTGGATCCATGTCCCAATCCAAGCTCTCCTAATCCATGTCCTAAATCTAATCCCAAGCCCTGCACATGTTCAAGTACACACATGTAATTCATTTTTTAATACATGTATATATGTGTACATGTATGTAAAATTATCTAAAACCTACAATGTACAAGTTCAATGTGTTTAAACTTACATCAAGTAATTTAATGTTTTATTATTTGAATGCACTTCAGCTGTATACTGCATGGGATCACCATCATGCACCAAATTTCCAAACTCTGACAAATCACCATACTGGTAAAAAATTTCAAATACATGATTTCATTTAGGAGTTAAAGAACTAGACTTTAAAATAAATTATGTACGTACATAAATTTTTAGAACACAATTATATATATATCATTCAAGTACCTGTTGTGCCTCCTCGATTGCTCTACCAATGTTACTAAAATCATGAGAATGCAAAGACACCATAGGGGGATTTGTAGCTAGTACAATATCAATGCCAAAAAGAAGTTGACTATATGTGGCATGGACAAGATTAGGTGTTGTAGACACCTAGAAATTACCACTAGGCCTGTCAATTTATTAAAACCCCTTCTTCATCTTCGATAATTAAATAATACTAACTATTTAATTATTACCTAATGTAATTAATTCTTCCATTAATTAAATAATCTAAATTATTTAATTAATTCACTTTCATCTTTTTTGACACAAATAAATTAAATTCTATTTAATTAAATAACTCATTTTCCCTCACTTTTTGAATTAAATTTGTATTTAGTCAAAAAGTGAACTCGCTTTTTCCTCTTGCGATGAGATAATGTTTCCATTATTTCAAAA